>JASKGM010006318.1:0-11196 GCA_034509205.1 Ceratonia siliqua
AATCAGTTTTTCAACTGAGTTTTCCATAACACTTAAACTGAGATTTTCTCCTCATTTGCATACTGTGTTGTTCCAGATCAGTTTTAAACGTGATATTTATATCAGTGGTTTTAATTCTTTAAACAACACTTTGAGGTTGAGTTGTTTCATTTAAAAGAAAAAAGGAGTTTTACCTTGAAAAGCATTTAAAATTACATACCCAATTCAACCCCCCCTTCTTGGGTATTTGGTCTATTTTTTCTAACAAACTATTTATATTACCACTAAATATACTTTAAAAAGACTTGCAATGAGAGAATATGCGTACTTGTTTACTATCGATAGGAAAAAGCTCTTGGATGGAAAGAATTGGAAAACAAATTTTTCAAGATCATGGCCATAGTTGACACTTTGATCATATTTGCTAATTGTAGAGCTTTTCATGAAAAAATTAATAGTTGATATTGTTTATTTGGCTTTTATATTAAGAATTACCATTTGAGTAGCTTTCTTACCTTAATTTTTTTCTATATTCATATGATAGGTAGGAGATTAACGAAATAAAGCAACAATATTTGTAGCAAATGGCTTATCTGAGCTTTGGAGGTTACAACCTGTTGCCATTTGTTGAGATGCTTGCTAAAAGTGCAGTGATAAGTACTTATTTTGCCATGTTTTTATGTTCAATTCTCTTGTAATTAATTGCTTTGTTCTTGAGTTTCTTGTGTTATTAGCTTTATTTTATGTATTGCAGGTGTTTTAAGGTGGAAACTCAATTATGAGATGAAGTCATTCAAGTTAGACAAGCTTTGGAACAATTTGGAAGCAAGTTTATATGGAAAAGAGCTCAAAACGCTTATTTTCCGGTAAAAGTCTCTTAGGGCCCCAGCGCCCATCCTTAGGCACCTCAACGCTCAAAATTGAAGAAAAAGTGCTCCAAACCTGAGAGTTAAGTTCCCCAGCATCAGAGACAATGTTATGGCACTTAGAAGAAAAATACTAGACCATCCAGGGCCTAATGCTGTGGCGCTAGCTTACCAGCACCGCAGCTCGTGAACTAAATGAGTTGGCGCAGTGACTCCCATGGTTGTCCCCCAAATTTTTGTTTCAAGGGCTGAAAGCCAGTGCTGTAGTGTCTACGCATGTCTTTCATTTAAAATAGGTTCCCACCTCATTTTAACATATTCTAACTTCTGGAAATTGAGAGAAACCTTAGAAGAGAAGGGAAGAAGAAGAGGAAGGTTGAAATGAGTGATTTTGGAGAAGATTCATCCGCGTTGAGTTCTTCAAAGAGTTTTCTTTTCATCTTTTCTTCATTCTCTTTGTATCTTTTATTGCTTCCATGGATTTGAATGTTGTATTAGATAAATTTCTTATGTTAGAAGGCTAAATTCCTTTGATTGAGGGTGAACTCAAAGCCTTGGACATGATTTTGTGATTAAATCCATTGATAATGTTATCCAACTCCTCTTAAATGGTTGTTTATGTTCTTCCTCTTAATTTGTTCATGATTACTGTTGGTTTTGTTTGGGTGGCCAACTAAATGAGCTACGTAATCATCTAATGCTAGGATAAATGATTGAAAACGTAATAGTTTGATTCTTTTATTCACAAGTAGCAATTTGTAGTTGTTGGGATGGTTAAGTCCTTGAGAACTATGATATGGAGCATAACATGGCTTAAATAATCCAAGCGTTTGAGATTATTACCTAGATTAACATATGTTTTTCACCTTACTGCTTTGATTGGATTAAATCTAGAGAGCTTGTTCTAGATTGGTCATTGAATAGGGAGTAAGTAGGAAGCGTTCTTCTATTTACCGATAAACTAAAGAATGATTGGGGTAGCAGAGCTTGTTGCTATTTATGATTAGTAGTCAGGATAGAGAGTTAGGAGCATTGTCATGTTTATAATCATAATGAGTGATTGTCTATGATCACTTGTTTTTGTCCAATGGTAAAGAGTGAATCCTCAACATTGTTTCTCATCTTATTCTAATTTTCTTGTTGTTTATTGCGTTCTTTGTTTTCATTGCTTTTGGTTCACGTTTATCATTGCTTTAAGTTCATTTGTTCTCAACAAAAACCCCCTTTTTACATTTCAGTTATTGATTTATTAGTTTTAGTAGTGATTAATCAACTAAATCCAATCCTTTGTGGGAGAATGGCTCTTGCTCATAAAAAAAAAAATACTTACCACTATACTACAAAGATATATTTATGAGTATCCTACTTAGAAAGCAACTGCATTTAGGTTTTGTTGCCGAGGTTTAAAGTTTCAATTTGAGAATACACCATGCAGTAACAACAAAAGAAGAACAAAATAAACTTATAAAAAAAAGGAAAAAATGACGTTAAAAAAGAAAATCCCTATTGTAATTGATTGAAATGGTCAACTTCGTTGGTATGTATCTAAATTGTCCAATGTACCCCTTTCCTTTTCTTTTTTTTGGTCGTGGTCTTCTTCTTTGCAAGTTCTCTTGGTGACTCGTAACTTCTCTTTCAATGAGATAGCTCTCTCTCTAATGGTCTTTTGTGAGGAGTAAACAACGAAAATGAGTTAGTTGCTGGGCTAAGGTTATCTGATTTGGGCATGAATCTGCACCAAATGCACTAGTGCTTCACAGCTTCCTTACTATGTATGCCATTGTCACCATGCTTTTGCTGCGATGGGAGCTGCTCACCAATCTTTCGTGCAAGAATTTGTGGAAGGTTATGGACTGGCCGAGTCCTGACGCTGCTTACTTCACATAAATCACTCGTGCTAGTCTCCAAGAACCCAAACCTTGTTTTCTAGTAGATCTTTGAGTTGTTCTCGGTAATGTTAGCTTTTCTGGTGGCTTCAGTTCTTGATGCCTACAGCTTCTCAAGATTTCATGCACTCTGATACAAGGAAGGTGATTAGAATTGGCAGACAATGTGAAGTCTTATACTTTCTTGAGCTTGTAAAGGATGAAAGAGTGGTGTCAACAGTCAACAAAAAGCATACTATGTACATGATATTGAGAAACAATCCATCTACATTTCTAGGGATGTTACCTTTCTGGAAGAACTATTCCCATTCAAACAAGAAGTCATGGAAATGCTAGATCTAAAATTCTCATCATAGCAAGGAGATAATTGATAAGCCAATATTTGTCCTAGTATTTTGTGATAATTTTAGTTCCTTTTTATACGTTTTATTTTAGAATTATGTTACTTTGAGATTGTTTTTGTGTATTTGCAGGAAGTGCCAAAGAAGAGCTTGAAGTGTCTTATTTCTAAAAAAGATGAAAAAAATATTCCTCCATCAATTTCCTTCCCTCATTAGGAATTCACTTTCTCTCCCTATAAAATCTCCTATCATCTCCTTCATATGACCATTACTCATAGATCATCACTTCACCTTCTTTTTTTCTTTTGTTTTCTCCTTCCTCCTCTCTTCTCCCTCGCATAGCCCATGTTGTAGTTCATCTCACCACCATCGCAGGTCATCGTGTAATCATTGCCAGCCACCATAGCCTTCATCCCACTTGCAACATCATGGTCTAGGGAGAGATTTTTTCTTCTTTTATTTTATTTTATTTTCCCTTTTATTTATATTTCATTTTAAAATATGTTTAGGATTTTTGTAATTAAGTTTGTTGTGTTAAATTTAATTATGAGAGGCTAAATATATTGTGGGTGCTTAGTTTAGTTACCATGAATGTATTGAATATTTTGGTGGATTGTTTTTAATGCAAGTTTGAGGTTATTTCTTATTCATTATTCCTAACACTTTGTTTATAAATTGTGGATTAACCATCTATTATTTGTTGTTAAGGTGAATATTTGAGAATTAAGTGACACCATCTGCACTTGATTGAGCTCTCTAGAATAAGAGGTTAAATTAAATGCATTGGTTTGATTTAATCTAGATGGTTATGTATTTTTCCTTGTGCTAAACCCAATTAACTAAATAATTATCTAGATCAAAGAAATTAATTAGTTAATTGTAAGTGAGAGCTAACCATGATTATCTGGTTCTCTATCCTTAATGGAAAAAATAATAATCTCAACTTAGAAATTTTTGTTTAATTCATCTAATATTTCAATACAAGACTGGTTAGTTAGCTAAACTCCCATTAATTTCCAATAGGATTTAGTTTAGTTTCATTTAGTTATTTTTGCATTCTTCTAATTTAGTTTAGTTTAGTTAATTAATTTTGAGCATTCGTAATAATTGGTTAGAGTGTTTAGGATTCTATTTTGTTCACCTTATTTTATTTTAGTTTGTTTTGTCTTCTTTTATTTTCTTTTGTTCACTTAGGATTTTATTTAGTTTTATTTCATTTTTATTGTTTGTTAAATTTAGTATTTTTAAAGAAAATAATTCAGGATTTAAACCACTGCAATTTGAGATATCGACCTCGGAATAAACTTATCATTAAGCCATTTGTGGTTCGTGCACTTGTGAGCATTTAAAATTTTCATACCAATAGTCTAACCAGGTGGGAATCAATTTTTGATGAAGCTCAGGTTATCAATGGATGTAGTCCAACAGGGGTTCAAATCAACGGAGAATGTGGGAAAAGCCTAACTTCAATTTCAAGCCTAATCCGGCCTTCAAGAGATCATAACAAGCAAAATGTGAGAATGGGCCTAGTAGCTGGAAAGGGCCACAATCACTAGAGGAGAGGAGCCCAAGAATGCAACTGATGGACCCAATGTCACTATAGGGCCAAATCAAGATGTGAGCCAATCCAATAGACATTAATCCCACATAATGGACCTAGTTATAAACCAGCAACAACAGTCAATTTCTCCCACTTCTAGTGATATTAGATGTGATCAATGACCTTGAAGGAGATCAAAGAACCTTATGAATTTTGAAGTAAATCTGTCACCTTCCCTTGATTTTCCCGAGGCCAATAATGTTGCATACCCCTTGTGTCATCAAATTTATATCAAATATTTTCTCCTAAGCACAAAGCCTTTTTGATATATAATAAGGTTGTTGGGAATAGGTTGTCTTAGAAAGCAAGTTATATTGCACAATTTAATGTAAATACATTTTGATATTAATAAATAAAGAGTTTATTTATGTAAGCTTCATTTTCTAACTATTAAGTTTCCTATATTCTAATAAACCAAAATACATTTGCATAAGGATTATGCAAAAAGGAGATATGTATCTTTGGATGAATCTAAAACAATTTTCACAGTCACTGAACAAAGCCAGTTGCTTTATTCAATTAAGATTGTAGTGTCCGGATTACCTCCATAGAAAGAATTAGATTCTTTTTAAGTGAATGATGAATCTCAATCATTAAAGTAATAGACTTTAGGTAATGGCAATATTAAATGAATTGGAATCAAATGAGATATCAAATTCAAGTTAATACCATTACTTTAAACTTGAACTCACACATATTGCATCTGCTAGAGGCAGAACCAAAATTTTAATGTATTATGGACTCATGTTCATGACCATTGTAATATTTGATATACTATAGGCACCACCATTGTGTGACATTGGTCAAGACTCTATATGTTGGGATCATTGTGGGAATGAATATCCAGGAACATAAATCCAAGTAATGGAGTTCGTAACATTACATCACTTCTAGTGATTTTAAGAAGATAAGTGATATATCTAGGCCTAGTGAAATGATGAATTCGCTACTCATCATTTCTAGGTAATTTTAGAAAAGTTTTATATGTTATTTGGTCACTTATCGGATGAAATATGAGACCAAAGAGCAAAATTGACATAAGGGGTAAAACAATAATTTTACCTTGTATCAATGGATGGCTATGAGGGTTCACAAATACTAGGTTTGCAAATTGGATAAATCAATATTTAACATTGACTTCTCGTAATTTTAAGAATTTTTAAAAATGCAATTATGAGTTTTTAGTGAAATGACTTCATGATTAATAAAATTATATTATATTAAAGAGATTGAAGTAATCTCAACTTTATTGGAGCTTAAAATTTCTATATCCAAATGGATTCCCCACCTAGCTTTGGAGAATTCAATCCACATTAAGTTGGAATAAATTTAAGATAAAATTAATAAATAGCACTTTAGCTTATGTCTTAATTAAGAAAAGAGTTGTCTTAATTTAGAAAAAATAATCATTTTAGGACAAATATTGTGCTAAGCATGCTTGAAAATGTGAGAAACATTTTGTCACTAAAGAGACAAAAATAATTCTCACATTAGTTTTTTAAATTAAACAAGTGTTGATTAATTAAACAACAGAATTTTTAAGACAAAGGTTTGTCTTAATTAATATAAGTGTTATCTCAATTTGGACAACATTTATCTTAATAATTATTTTTGGTTTAACTACTTCAAATTAATATTTGAATTATTCAAATTATTTAATTTAAAGAAGTTGAAGAAAATCAATCTCTCTATATGATAGAGAGATGGACGGCCAAGAAGGAAGGAAGGAGGTTTGAAATGTTCAAACCTATATCTCTCTACTTATCCTAAATATCTAAGTGAATAAAAGTGTTCAGATTATATCTTGAATTAAATTGTTTTGATGATTCAACTATGTTTCTAAGTCACAAAGAACATGTCTGAAATATTTTTTAATTGAGCAAGCTACATCACTTAAGAAATGAGCAAGCAGAATAACTAGGTAAATAAAATAATGTTATTTTTTGTAAATGGCACTGTAGCTTTCTGATATATATTACAAGTCTAAAAAATGAATAGGTGCTGGCTAAAAAGAAACTAAACAAACTCTGCACCTATGTTTTATAAAGACCCCATACTTTTAGAAGCCTTTTTGATAAAAGTCAAAAAAGATATTGTATTTTATTCAAAAAGGTGAACTGTGAAAAGACACATATCTGCCATCCAACTTGCTTGTGTAGCTTACAAAATCAGAAGATAAAATTGCAGAAGATAAGCCATGGAAGTTGATCTAAACCTACATCCAAATTTGAAATTGGAGTGCCTGAGATCATCAAGATAAAAATCAAACGACCATGAGAGTTGATGCCATAAAATTAAGGAGACATATAGCTGGGCAGCTAGATGTAATACAATTATGAACTCAACAATAGATGGATGATCTTCGAGTATAAATACAACCTCAATTGTAGTGGAGAGAATAAGTTCTACGTAAGCAAAATTTAAAAGAGTTATATTCTATTGCAAACTCTTCTCCATCGAGCTTTACATGAGATAATATCTTGAGTGTGCCTTATAGCTTATTGATTTATTTCTAACCTCCTTCAAGGTTTGCTAGGTTACCTGTGAGAAAATCTAGTGAGGTTAATTGAGTTAGGTTGTAAAAGGCCAAGTGCTTGAGCCTGTTGTAAGTTTGTTAAGAACTTGTGAGAAAAACCTAGTGGTTGAAAGGTTACTTTGTGAGAAGTGTAAAAAGTTGTGAGTGCTTGAGCTTGTGAGTGAGTTTGGCTGGGTTCTTGGGAAAAACTCAGTGGAAAAGTAGGTTGACCAAAGTCTTGGTTGTGAAAGCTATATTTGCTTGTTCTTGTAATTTGTCATTACCCTTAGTAAAATTCCCTTACTTTGTGCTTGGGGAGTGGATATAGGATCTAACTTTTGTAATCTAAACCACTATAAATCATGGTGTGATTTTCTCTTATCCTTTATCTCCTTAGTACTTTTTACTTACTCACAGTTTCTTAAACATGTTGCTTAACGTTTCTTATTTCTTAGAAGATCAATCCTTGCTTATGTTTTATTTTAATCATTAATCTTACAATCGCTGTGTTTAAGTTTTGACAATATATTTTCAAGAAAACTACTTAAACGAATCCTTCTATATTGATCAATACTTTTGCAAGGATTTAAAAGGAAGCAATTCAGTTCTTCTAGTTCCTTAAATAAGAAAGAATTTCTACTTGCTCAAAAATCATTTTAAGAACTTATAGCACCCAATTCATCCCCCTTTCTTGGGTGCTTGACCTCATCTTTCACTAACAATTGGTATCAGAGCTTGTGTCTCTTAGTTTCATATTTAATAGCCTAAAGAGAATATCCTTAGCAAAATGAATTCAAGCAACATGGTAGAAGGTCACTCCTCCACGAGGCCACCTTTCTTCGATGGCAATAACTATACTTATTGGAAAGAAAGGATGAAGATCTTTGTTCAATCCATTAATTATTCAGTTTGGTGAGTCAATGAAAATGGCCCTCATATACCAAGAAAAATTGTTGATAGCGTGAGCTTACCAAGGACTGAAGCATAATGGCCTAAAACTGACATCAAAATGGTGGAAACAAATGCAAAGGCTATCAACCTCCTATGTTGTACAGTGAATGCTCAAGAATATAGAAAAATCTCCATATACAAATCAGCAAAGGAGATGTGGGAGAAATTTCAAATCACCTAGGAAGGAACTGTTGAAGTTCGAGAGACCAAAATCAACATGCTAGTTCATGAATATGAACTATTCAGAATGAGTAAATAAAGTATGTTTAAAAGGTTGTCTAGCATCATAAATAATCTAGATGACTTGGGAAGAACACACTCCAACAAAGATCTTGTCATGAAAGTTCTCCGAGTCCTTACTAAACCATGGCAGGCCAAGATAGCTGCAATCCAAGAAGGAAGAAATCTGAATGAAATGATCTATGATGAGCTTAGAGGCAACCTAATTGCCTATGAAAATAATTTCATGAAAGAAGAAGCTTAGAGCTCAAGAACTTTGAAAGACATTGCTCTAAAAGCTACCTCTGAAACTGCTACAACAAATGAAGACATGGAAAAAAGGATTTTCCCTCTTCACAATGAGAATATGCATATACTACAAGAAAAATGATTACTACCCGAAAAAGGGTTAACCCAATAGAGATAGCTCAAAGGACCAAGTTATCTATTATGAATGTAAAAAGCCAACACATGAAAGCTGACTATCCACTTCTCAAAAACAAATACTCCAAAGGTAAGAAAAAGAAAGCTATGGTTACTGAGTCAACATGAAGTTAGGAAGATCAATCTAATCAATCAGGAAGCAACTCTAATGATGAAGAACAACTTGCAAATCTTTGTCTCATGAAAAATAATCAAACAGAGGATGAGGTAAACAATAATAACTCTTACTCTTTTGATGAATTACAAGAATCATTTAACTTACTCTTTGAAAATTTAATAAATTAGGCATGAAATATTCTACTCTTAGGGAATCACATCACACTACCTGTTATGAATTGGAAGAAGCAAGAAAAGAAAAGGTAGTACTAGAACAAGAAAATAAAGAGATAAAAGGTGTAAATGAATCTCTCAAGAAACAAGTGGAATCATTAGAAAATAAGATTTCAAAATTTGTAACTAGCTCTGCTAAGCTAGACACTGTGCTTGATTCCTTAAGAAATCCTCTTGGTACATATGGTATAGGATTTTCTAAGAGAAAATAAAAAAAGGGATAATAAAAAATACACTTCTCCAAGATTTAAAGGAAAACAAAAGAATCACTCACATAAGTATAAAGAAAAAATAAGGAATGAGAAAGCCTACTATTACTATAGAAAAATAAGACATGTTATAAAAGATTGTTTCCTGAAAAGAAACTCTTAGAAAAAGATTAAGGAAGTATGCGTTCCTAAAGGTACTACAGTACCTAAAGGAGCAATTATTAACCCCCAAGGACCCAAGATAGTTTAGCTACCTAAGATTTGTTGAAACCTTTTTTGTAGGTATGTCTGAGCTCAATATATAAGAAAGAACATTGGTATCTTGATAGTGGCTGCTCAAGGCACGTGACAAGTGATGTCACCAAGTTTTGCTACCTTGAAATGAAAGAAGGAGGTACAATTACTTTTGGTGACAACAAAAAGGGTAAAATCATCGGTGTTGGTAAAATTCCTATAAACTCTTTATCCATAATAGATAATGTTTATCTTGTTGAAGGATTAAAACATAAGATGATTAGCATAAGTCAATTGTGTGATAAGGAACACAAAGTAATCTCTGAAGCATCAAAATGTGTTGTTTTTGACATACATGGTAATCATGTTTTATTTTTTAGATTAAGGCATGAAAATGTATATGTTGTACATTTATAAAATATCTCTCTAAAATCTTTTGATTGCCTTGCCTCCACAATTGATGAAAATTGGTTATGGCATAAACGAATTGGTCATGCAAGCAAGCACTTGATTTCCAAATTAGCAAGGAAAGATCTAGTTGTGGGTTTACCAAAAATAAAATTTGAGAAAAATCATATTTGTGAAGCTTGTCAAAAAAGAAAACAAACTAGATCCTTTTTCAAGAGTAAAGATTCATATTTCTACTTTGAAACCTTTAGATATGCTACATATGGATTTGTTTGGTCCCACTAGAACTCAAAGCATGAGTGGAAAAATGTATGCTTTGGTTATTGATAATGATTTTTCAAGATTTACTTGGGTTGTCTTTCTTGCTCACAAGGATGAAAGTTTAATCTTTTTCAAAAAGTTTTGCAAGAAAGTACAAAATGGAAAAGGATATCTTATCAAATCCATAAAAAGTGATCATGGAAGAGAATTTGAAAATAAATCCTTCAAAAATCTTTATGAAAATCTTGGAATTGATCATAATTTTTCTGCTCTAAGATCTCCTCGGCAAAATGGAGTTGTTGAAAGGAAAAATATAACTCTTCTTGATATGATAAGAACAATGCTTTGTGATAATGAGCTTCTTCATAAATTTAGGGCTGAACCTATGAACACTACATGTTATATCTTGAATAGGTGTTTCATAAGACGCATACTTAAGAAAATCTCTTTATGAACTATGGAAAGGAAGAAAAACAAATATTAGCTATTTCTATACTTTTGATTGTAAATGTTTCATTCTCAACATTGACAAAGATAATTTGGGAAATTTTGATGCTAAAATAGATGATGGGATGTTCCTTAGATACTCCACATTAAGTAAGGCCTTTAGAGTTTATAACAAAAGAACCATGACTATTGAAGAAACTATTCATGTTGTATTTGATGAAACTGACTTATGTTCTTTGAGTAAGAAGAAATTATCTAATTCTGAAGAGGATGAAAAAATTACAGAAATCTCTTTTAGAATGGATAATCCAAACTTAAGTGATGAACCTGAATCTCAAATAGAGCTTTCTTAGGCTTCTAATGGTGGAGAAAATTAGATAGAAATTACTCAAGGACATGAGAATCACAATGATACATCTAGGATAGATAATGTGAGCAGCCCAGGAGTAGGTGCACCTGAGAAGCATGAAGATTCTTTGAATATCCCAAGTGGTCCAATGACAAGA
>JASKGM010006319.1:0-11195 GCA_034509205.1 Ceratonia siliqua
GAAGTGTGTTTTAGTTTCATTATTTATTTAAGGAGGATTTTCAATGGTATTATCTGCATTGGTATTTTAGGCTGGTAAAGTAATTCCCTACGCCGGTCACGTGTCCTAAGTTGGGGCGTGACAATTGTATAATATATGGATGTATTATACCACAACAAGACTACGCAAATTCCTAAGACAATTGTTCAAGAATTTCATAAGTTGCTCCATTTTTCTTCCAGGAAAACCTATCAAGTAGCTCTTGAGTGGCTTGAGGGTTACCAACTTGATCTGAAATGTGAAAAAATAGGGGGGGTGATTCATATAGACATAATGAGTAGGAAATTTCTATCTAAGGGTATAAGTTTGCGCAAAAAAATATATTCTCAATTATATGTTAAGATAAGTTAAAGAATTAAGGTATCATGTCCTATGTAGAAATTCACATGTGAAAGATTATGGATAGAGAAATAAGTTCCTCAAACCCTACTAATGCCAATAGCCTTATTTAAAAAGAACGCATAAATAGTAGCTTTAATACTCATTTCAAATCATGAATTTTACCAAAATGTATAAAAATGAAATGTAAGTAAAGAAACAATATAACAATTTAAGGCTAAACATATAAATTCCATATACTTGTGTAAATTACATATACTCATGTAAATTCCATATACTTGTATAAATTTCTTATGCTTGTATCAAATATAAATATAGGGATGGATCCAATTGCTTCTTCACATAAGGAAAACTACCATATACATGTATGTGTAATCATCATCCAGAACAAGCTCAACGGATGGAAGGAAGTCATGTTCCGTCTACCCGTCCCATGTGTCCCCTTATACCTCCCAATTATAGTTCATGGACAAATCCATATAAGCCATGTGCGCCTAGGGTTACACTTTGGAAGATGTTAAGGGATATACCCAAACAAAAAGGGTTTTCATGTATCATGTAACATAATTCATTTGTTGTAAGTTAGCCATGTGAAAATTAGGAACATAACACCACAATTAATACCAATGTCATTTGTATAAACCAAATAACCATTTTAAAACTCATATGTCAAGTATACACCATAAACATGTCTAAAATCATATATGTACACATTTAGACACATATGCTAAATTTGAATAACTTTATGCCTCTTAGGAATATAGGACTTATCATGTAATAAGAAATATGGTATAAAAATAAAGAAGGGTAGCCTTATGCTTATGTAAATCCGAGAGGCAAGATAGGTATAAAACCAAAATTGTTCATTTGTTTCTTTATGAATTATTATGATAAGGTTCAATAACAATGTGCCTTTAGGGATTACGAGAACATAATAAACTAAGAATTATAATAATTGCTATAGATAAAATTTTAGGCATAACATATAAGGAAAACTCTTGTAACTAAGCATAGCAAATTCCTCTCACAAACTAGAGGATTTCAGCTACACCAACCACAACCAAAGTTGCCTTTTCACTTGTAGAGACTCACTTAAGCTAAATATCCTAGGGGAGATTTCTTATGAGTTTCTCCAATTTTAACACCATAGTAATAGCCATAAAATTCAAAAATCAAGACCTTAAGCTCCCAATGAGAAAATTGAAATTGAATAACCTCAAGAAAAATACTTAAGAGGTTTAACACAAGTTTAGGCAAATCAGAACCCCAAATCTTAAACTTAGGATTATACAACTAGAAAACATTACCTATTGAAATTTATAGAGTCCCTCACTTATAATACAATCTGCTATAGGGCAAGACCTTCGTGATAGTGCTTTGAATGGAGCTAAGATAGCTAGGAATATGAAGGAAGTAGCTACACTTGAGCATGCCCCCTAATGCTTTAATAGCAACTTTGGTGTGGTTTAGGGGGTTTTCATGGTGGCTTTATGAGGATGACTTGAGGAAGAAAACTTGGGGTTGCTAGTTTCTCATGGTGAAGCTCACTATTTAGTGCACTGTGTTGCTATGGTGATTGATGTGAAGTCGAGTGTGGGCTGTGGGAACTTCGAGCTGGGAAGAAGAGACGAAAGAGAGGTTGAAAGGAAGAGGCTAAGGTAGTAAGCTCTCTTACTTGCTCAAGTAAGCTGCTGGAAAATTTGATAGAAGGAAACGAAAAATGACCAAGTGTGCTAAGGAGGAAATGGTTGAGTTTTTTTTAGAGAATGGCTAAGAGTTTTGGAGAATGAGGGGCTGATAGGGGAAGCCAAGTCGAATGTACCAAAATGCCCCTAATCAACCTTTTGACCACAATTGCAATTTAAGAGCATTTGGGTTATTTTAGAACAAGAAAAATATAACCTTATTTTGCATGGAGTGGTTGACCAATTTGAGCTTGGAATTTTCCAGGAGAAAATTGTGAAATGACCAAATTGCCCTCTTTTTATACCATTACTCCCAAGGGAAAAATCATCATTTTACTTAATAAAATTTTATTTTTACATAGTTTCTCCCCAAAACCACCACCACATGAAAATCCTCATTCTCTTGCTTATTACCATACAATCTAAAAGAATTTACAAAAGCCAAAATAGGGTCAAACAAGTGGTCAAAGTTCATCCATAAACTTAGCATTTATAAACAAGTGAATTTCCTGGGGTATAGTATTCGGCCAAAGACTTAGACATAAGGTGGCATTACAAATCTCTCCCCTTTAAAAGAATTTATCCTCAAGGAGTTAACTTACCTCTTAGGCCAAAATGAAACTTTTGTAGGATTGGTGAAGAGGTATAGGTATACAAAGGTGTAATATGAGGGACTATTCTTGAATGGTACTAACTAGGTTCCTAAAAAGGCCTCGCCCAAAATTATAGAGAGAACTTAAGATACGTGTCCTGGAGTCTGTTGCAAAATCTTACTATACAACTTTAGAAATTGAGTCTTTCCTTTTTCCTATCCTTTAGACATTATCCTACTCAAGGTATAGAGTTTCATCAACCTGGAACAACCATTTCTATTAAATATCCCACTGGTAGTTCCCAACCTAAGGCTAATTCTACTCTAAACTCTAGTCCTTTATTAAGCATAGTGAAACTTTTGCATTCTGGTTCTCATCTAGGTGGTTCTTCTACTGAATGCTTTCATTTCCATTATAGGGCCTAAATCGCTTCCAGGGATACCAATCGTGCTTTATTGTAAAACAACAATTTGATACTCCCATTGACTTGGGAGTTGTGGACATATTCATATAACCTTTTGAGTACCCTTCCAATGTAGATGAGGAAAACATAATGGATTGGGAATAAGCTTCGGTCATCTTATTGATTCATAAATACTAATTCCAAACCTTTATTAACTATGGAGGGAAGGTCTCAAAGCTTATTATAAATGGGGTAATACCATTAATGTGGTTTATCAGTTCAAGGGTAGCTAAGATGGGCCTTAAGCAAGATATACACTCAATCATTTTGAATGATGAGCAAATAAGACTTCTTTAAAATTTACTGCATGGTGTCTCATTCCCCTTTAGTTAGGAGAGTACAAAGGACTTGAATCACAGTAGCAGTAGTAACTACATATTTTGCTTCTGCTATGGATTGAGCCATGATTTCTTGTTTCTTATAACACCATGAGAAAATGCCAGAACCAAAACTGAAATTAGTAAATGTCAAAAAGTGGTTTGAGTTTTACTAATTCTTCATCTTCATCAGCATTATCCTCCTGAGATTCTTGTATCTTTTCATTTTCCTAACTCTAGCTATCTAACTCAAGGAATTTGACATCCCTACTTACTATTATTTTGTTGTTGTGAGGTAAGTAGATTCTGTAGGCTTTTGAAACTAAGCTGTAGCCTACAAAAATCCTTGGTTCTGCTTTCTTGTCCAATTTATCTCTCTTAACTTGAGGAATGTAAAGAAACATAGGCAACTAAATGTCTTCATATTTAGCAGCTTTGGTTTGTAGCCATACCATGTTTCATGTGGAATCTTTTTTCGCAAGGCTTTTGTTGATAATCTGTTTAGCAGAAAAATGTTAGTATATGCAGCTTCTGCCCAAAATTTCTTTAGTAGTCGTTTATCATGAAGTAAGCACCTTCTCATTTCTATAATTGTCTTGTTTTTCCTCTCCACTACACCATTTTGTTGAGGAATATATGGTGCTGTGAGTTGGTGTTCAGTGCCTACTACTTCACAAAACTTGTTAAATTTTTCATAAATGTTTTCAATTCCATTATCGGAGCTGATCACCTGTATTTTGCATCTTTGAGTTTCAACCCAAGCTTGAAACTTCTAGAAAATGTCAGCAACTTTAGATTTTTGTTTAATTAAGTAAATACTGCACATTCTTAAGTAATCATCAATGAAAGCAATATAGTACTTACTACCATTCAATGATGGTGTTATGTTTGGACCTCCCACATCTGTGTGTACTAATTAGAATTTTTGTGTAGCCTTCCAGGCCTTGTTCTGTGGAAAAGAAAGCCTCGTCTGCTTCCCATACTGATGGGCTGCACATGTTGGAAGCACCTCCTTTAATTCAGGTAGGCCTTCCATAAGATTGTTCTTTTTCATGAAAAGTATAGCATCATGATGAAATACACTAATCTTCTGTGCCAAAGCATTGTATTGCTTTCTTCTTTGTGTATTGCAACTTGTTCTTATTTTAACAAACTCAAGCCAAAGCTTTTGCCCTTCATTTGAACTTTAAACACTTCCCTGCTTTTTATTTAATAGTGTAGTTTTTATCCTCAAACAACACCTTATGGCCTATTTGAAGTATTTGACCAACATTCAAGAGGTTTTAATTAATTTTAAGAACATATAAAACGTCTAAAATTATTTTCAAACCTATGTGGCCTTCAATTGCCACTGTTCCTTTGCCTTTTACTACAATGTATGCTCCATTTCCAATTTTAACTTTAGTTCTCACTATTTTCCCAAGTTCTCTAAGTAGCTCTCAATCATAAGTCATGGGACTTGTATAATCAGTGTCTATAAGCCAGCTTTCTGTGCAACTGCTAGTGACAAAGCATGATGCCACAAACATCTGCTCCTCTTGAGGTTAATCATCAATAGCCTTGGCTTTCTCTTGCAGCTATTGAGACTTGCATATCCTCTCCACATGTCCTAACTGTCCGCACTTTTGACATTTTACTTTTGGCCTCCATGAACACTTTTTCTGTGAATGGTTAGTTTATTTTGCAATAGGGACAAAGTGGAAAGGTTTGAGAATTTGATCTTCTTTGATTGTTGTTGTTGTTTCAAGAACCTCCTGGCTTATTATTGCAATTCTTGTCATCATTGTTATTTTGTGATTTAGCTAGATAAACACCTTCCACAAATCCTTCTTCCCTTATAAGCTTCTGTTGTTCCTGTGCCTATAATGCATTCAACAATTTTGAAAAGGTTATGCCTGATAAATGCTTTGAGTTTTCCAAAAATGAAATTGTAGCCTCGAACTTTTTTAGGAATTGTAACTAGGATCTTTTGAACTATTCTAGAATCAGAAAAATTAGTATCAAATAGTCTTACTTTGTCAACAATGCCAAGAAGTTTGTCAAAGTATACCTTGATAGTTTCTGATTCCTTCATCCTTTGTATCTCAAATTCTCAGATCAAATTAAGCACTTGCATACCTCTGACTCTTTCATGTCCTTCATACTCTTGCTTCAAGAAGTTCTAAATTTCCTAGACTGATTTCAGTGTCATGATTATGGTGAAAATGATAGGTGAGAGTGTTGCAAATAGGGTTGCTTTTGCTTTTGACTTTCTTTGCTTCATCTCCTTCTGATTTTTTATTTGAGCAAGGGTTGGATTGTTTGGCAAAGTTGGGACTTCATATTCTTGCACAACAGCTTTCCACAGATCATTTGCATCAAGATAGGCTTCCATTCTAACAGTCCATACTTGATAATTTATTCCATCAAATACTAGAGGTGCAATTGCTGTGAATGTAGCTTTTGAGTTCATTCTAAACAGTTCATTAGCTTTAGTGTTTGTCTTTTCTCTCTCAATCTCACAGATCCCTTAAGATGAATAGCTATGATACCAATTTGTTGTTTTTTTATGAAAAAAATCAAATGGAAAGATAAATAGAACAAGAAGGTGAATTGAAATTGGGAATATCTCGTACTTTTATTATTAAAAAATAAACAATTATTTATACATTTGCATAAAAACTGAATTGCAGATAAATCTACTATATCAGATAAGCATCAACAAAATAGCATGATAAAAACAAATTCCTAATTGTCACTTTGAGTCTTTCAACGTAGCATAATTCTAGCAGCCCACTTTAATAGCTTTATGAGTCATTCAAACATCAATTTTATAATGTTATACCCATGGATGTGACCAATACCCTTAGGTTACTCTAGTCTATATGATCATGACATCACTTGTTTTGGAAGAAACAATACTTATGTGTTCAAGTGAAGTGGAAAAAAGAACTATTTCGTTGCATCCTGCCTCCAGATAAGGATCAAACCCTAAGATCAAACCCTGTTGTCAAGGGCCTATTAAACAAAAGTTATACATTATAACCCAAAGTCAATTTGTGAGTGAGAGCAGGGGATTGAATGTGACGTTAGCTATAGTGGAATTTCTGAGGATAGTCTACCCATATCCTTTAAGATTTTCCAACGTTTTGATCAAGAAACTCCCCACCTATAAGAGACATCTAACCTGCCAAAAATTTAGTTCCTAGAGGTCAGCTTTCTAACTTGGCCGGTTATAGGACGAATCTAAGGAATAAAAGGAACTTAATAGGCAAATTGATGGTATTTGTTGGACAGAAGTTACATGCATCATGACTTAGTATTAGTTCGTGTGCTATACCATCCCTTCTTATCCCTATAAAGAATGGGTCTTGTTAAATATATATATTTATATATATGGGCAGTACGGCCATTGAGGCAGGTTTGAGACTCTTCCTTAGCTGCCTTGGACCGTTCGAGTGTTTAGAGAAAACTCCATATTCAATTTTGCTCATGTGTTATCTTTGGATAGTTTCGTTCTTTAAACACCCGTTGACTCACTTGATTGAGGGAAAATTTCCTTTTATATTTTATGACTTAAATGATTTAAATACCCTTGAATATATATCATATCCTTTAAACAAAATGGCCCTAACTAACCTATATTTATTGTAATTTTTAAGGAGATGGCATAGTTTTTTTTTTGGCAGAGTTTTCCTAATCATGCTCACTACTGAAATAATTCGCCCTCCCTAAATTTGTTCCTAGAGCAACAACTAGGAGCCTTTTAGTGACTCCTTGGTAAACCAAAAGTCCTTATATGATTATCCAAAAACAAAGCCATAGCATTCCCTTTCTTTTTCGCCAATACTCAATTTGTTTCTTTATTTATATTTTATTAATTATTTTAACCAGCTGGATCTTATCCTATATATAAGATTCCATGTGTAAAGTATTAAAAGCAATTACTGTATTGTTCATTTAGCTGTTTGTTAAAATGCCCTCTAATTTGCCCCACATACTCTTTAAATGGCCTAAACATTTACAAAAGGTTCCACTTTAAAATATCACTCTTCCGATACTTGCACTTGATGCTAGCTCCAACGTGTTTTCCTAAGTGTCAATTGGAATTCCCATGTGGCTGGATCTGATACCATTTGCATTAGGCAATGCTCACACTCCAAGCACAAGTCCACACTCTCCAGGTGCCTTTATTGTGCTCCAACGAGCTCAACACCTTCCTTTCCCTTATTTATAACTACTGTCTCCATCATTTCCAACTTAATCCACACCATAACTCAGCTTCACTGTCTCTCAACACCCCAGCTACTCATTCTTCTGCTTCCCTTCTTGTTTTGAAATTTGTTATCTCCAAAAATTAGAGAAAAATGCTATCAATTTCCAAGGTCATTGCAGATGGATATAGTTATGCTCCTGCAGGCTGGCTTGAAGGTGATCATGGTTATAACAGTGAAGGAGTTTATGGGTACAAGCCAGTACCATCACTTGAAGGGTGATGATGACGATGATGGTGGTTATGATTATGCTCCGTCTGCATGAACACCCATAAAGCACAGATATGATACTGACAGATATGATACTGACACAAGAAACGACACAAACATGCACACCTTTATATATATATATATATATATATATTGGTAGGTCATTCTGTGGTTGTAACTTGTAAGCATGGATTTTACTTTTCATGTTTTTGGTAGTGAATGAGTGGAATCTGTTTTGTCACTTTTATGTCATCTAAAGCTCTCTTGACATCAGTGCTTTGTCATTCTATCCACGATTATGGCATATATATGTCATCAACTCAACATTAATCTCATTCATTTTTATTTTGTGGTTCAAAGTACAATACAAAGATTTATTAATGGAGTTAGGATCCCAGCCTTTGCGCTAGAATCTTTTTTCATTAAAAGAGAGATGTTATACTTCAAAAAAAGAAAAGACAATATTAGATCTAGGCCATCCAAATATTTTTGGATGGTCTAGATCTCAAAAAAAGCTTGGAAAAGATCCCAGCCAAAAAGGTTGGGATCCAAGTCCTTTATTAATGTGATCTAAAAGGGTTGCTTTGAATAGATTTTTTTTTCTTAACTTTTTTTCAATTAATTCTTTTTGGATATGCACGTAGTTAATAAATTATTATTCTAATAGCAAACTTATTAAAAAGATATTCAACAACTTCAAATTAATTAGAAACATACAATAATATCAAAAAATTATTTATTTATGATTATTTAGTATATTTGTATTTTTTACATTATTTCTCAACACAAAATGATTTACTTTGTTTATTTAAAAGCTTATGAAATGTTATATATGTAAATAATTAAAATAATCATTTCAAAATGAGGTAATCTCAAAATAATTAAAATAATGATATGCTAGTATTATCACTCATCTCATATTGAGATAAACCATAAAAAAAAAAAAAAAGACAAGATACCAAGTAGCATGAAGGCTGTATGTATATTTAGCTATATTTAGTGTTACCAAATTATATATATCATATTTTGATAGCCATGGAATAAGAGGAATATACATTTTTAATATATATATATATATATATATATATAAAATATAATATTTGCAAGTACCCATATTCAAATTCAGACCCATTTTTTGATGCCTAGGCCCAGACCCAAGGTAGGTGAAATGCTATCCCTGATTCTGATTTCGCTAATTATACGGAAACTTTGGTAAAGCTTGTAGTATTATGAATGGATTTCATTTTTTTCCTGTAAAACCTACTTTTGGGATAATCGAGCACTTTGATAGTATAACATCCATGTGCACCTAAGGCCCCGTATCATTTAGAATCCAGAGAGACTAGTCTTAATTAATCGCTTGTTCGCCAAGTTGAGATGAATTCTTGGTGTCTACTCTGCTCTGTAAAATAAAAGGCTATGATATAATATAATCAATAATGTTATATCCACGTCCAATATGATCCACACGGCCACACCTCCTACGTCCTCATTCTTTATTATTATTTTGGCTTATGTGACACAGTGACAGCCAATTGTTGCCTTCCTCAATTTCATTCCTGTTGCCTCTCTTTCCCTCCCACATTTCACTCCTTCCCCCCAAATTTCACATTTCACCACAGCTCACTCCTTTCCCCCCTTTCCGTTCATTTGCCGATTTCCTTCCCCCCCAAATCTCTGTATTTCCGTTCACTTCACTGGTCACCTTGGCTGAAGCTCGTTCGTGGGTGAAGCTTGTTTAGAGATTTTATTACCCAGTTTTTGGTTTCCGGCAATAAGATCGCGCAAGCTTCCAACTTCGTCATGAGGAACTGTGATGCAAGCTCTCGTTCTCTATCCTTTGGGCTTCTGTCTATTTTGTCTCGTTAATGAATGTTTTCGAACAATGAGTATTCGTTTTTGAATGATATTTCTTCATCCTGATTGGTAGCAGGGAAAATAAGAGAAATGTTGTCTCGTTTTTCAAATATTTTCAAATATTTGTCCAGTTTTTCATTTGTGATTCATTGACTTCGAAAGAGAAAAGAAGTGACAACAATTATGACTTCAAAATAGAGGAATGGTACACACTTTGTATATCCACATTTTTTCATACATTTTTTTATTATTAGTATTTGTGATGATATAATAGAGAAAAAAGAAGAAAAAGAATAATAAAAAGAATATTAAAAAATTAAAATGTGAGAGAAGTGTAAAAAAAATGAACATGGAATTAACAATGCTCTTCAAAATATTACTCCGCTGCTGAGCTCTCCTCAACCCTTAACATTCCCACCTATTATTACTTCCTCACGGCCGCTACCTCCCTTTCCCTGTTTCTTTGACTGCGTTTTCAATATTGAATTGAAATTTGTACCCAATACTTTGCTTCAGCTTCTTATAAACATGACTGTATATCTTTAATCCCCATTTTTTCCCTGTTCCTTTCTCTAGAAATTTTCAATTCAAGAGATTGAACTTCCTTCTGCCTAAGGTACTTCTTTCGCGCCTTGATCACTTTCTCTAACAGAGAAGAGCGCAAAACTGAATGTGGAACACCCTGCAATTCCATTCCAAGAAAATCAATCTTCTCTGATATGGCACTATGAACAGCTGTATTCACTTTATCAACCTCATACTCCAAACTGAGCTTCAAATGTTTCACAACTTCATTAAGGGACAGTTTGGATGACATTGTGCTTTTAATCAGATGCTTTAAATAAAAGTGATTTTTTTTAAAAAAGCAGGTATTTGGTGTTTAGATGGGCTTACGTAAAAGTGATTTTACTGAAAAAAGCAGATGTTGTGCGTTTGGATGCAAAAATATAAAAGTGCTTTTTAATATGTAAAATTACTAAAAATGACATATAAAAGTACTTTTTAGAAAATTTATGAAATATTTAAGGGGTATATTGGTTTACAAAATTTTCTCTCTCTTCTGTTGGACTTAATTATTTTTTAAGCAACATTTTCCTGCTTCAAAAAAAAGTAACATTTTTGCTTATTTTTAAAATAAGCGCTTATGAAAATAATCCCATACAAACAGCTAAAATAAAAAAAACACTTATTTTTTTTTTAAAAAAGCAGCTTTTGGGACAGCTTTTTGCTGTCCCAAACGCACCCAATGTAAAAATCCTTGATCCTCATGTTATAATAAGTATCTCATCCAAGTACCTCACTACATATATTTTCACTGGCTAGTAGAATACATTAGATGTTGAAACAATTAGCTTGAATAAGTAAAGGTTGATTAAAATGCAGTGTCTGATTTAAAGGCAATGATAATAAGCTAGGCAGACCACAAACTTTCCAACCAA
>JASKGM010006320.1:0-11192 GCA_034509205.1 Ceratonia siliqua
AGTTTATTAAGTTATATTTAAATTTTTTTATTTTTTTATTTTAAAAAATAATTAAAAATTCTCAAAACATAATACTTAAAAAAATTAAAGAAAATTTAAAAGAGAAAAAAATACAAAACCACAAAATAAATAAACAAAATATCCAACTGAATATAGTTAAAATACGATAGTAGGAGCTATTAGAAAGTCATTTGCAAGAGAATTCGCATCTCTTACTTTTTATTTTTTGAAATTTATGGGGTTAACTGTGTAGTTCGTACAGAATCACTCATCTATCTCATTCTCCTTAGAACTTGTGCATGCATGTTACGTATATACAAGACCAAGAGTCAAAGTGCCAGCGCAACTATGTTCATTTGTCGGTGATATTGTAGTTAGAGTTAATAATAATTAAATGACTTCGATTTTCAAAGGGCCAAACCTAGATCGCCGCTTTACACCAAATCGAAGTAGTCAAACGAGTTTTCCAAAAACAAAACTTGGTCCAACGGCGGTTACTCGTGGAAGATGAATATCTCCTTCTATTACATTATAATGAGAATTTATATTTTTTTAATAAAAAAATCTCATTTTTAATTAACTTCTTATTTTAAATAGAAGAATAAACAAATACTCATATAAACAAAAAAAAATGCATTTTTCCATTGTAGAAATAGAAATGAATAGGCGAAAGATATACTCATATTAGATGCTTAAATGTAAGAAATGTCCAAATATTTTCATCTTAAAATTTAAAACTTGGTGAATTCTAATGTGACTTAAAAGAATGAGGGTGAAGTTTTTCGCAAAGTGTCCACATTCATAAGTTCTCGGGTCTATAAAACAGTAAACAGCACCATCCTACCAGCAGAGGTCCCGCACTTCAAAGCACAATGAGTTTCGTAGGCACTACGAACTTAGGAGAGCAAGATAATGGACGGTCCCGAGAGCCTGTAAGGAAGGGAAATCCAACAAGAAAGGATCAATTCGGAGACTTGAAGGATATTGGAGTACAGGGTAATGGTTCTTCCTCACCAAAACCTCCAGGAGGGGCTAATGGCTCCCGAAATGAGCAGTTCAGAGGTCATGACAGTAGGAACCATGCACCAGCAGGTATTTATATCAGTATTATTCACCAGCTGATCTCCTTTTAAGTCTATCTCTATGTATGTCGATCATCTTTCTGTTGCTATTTAGATCATTCATTATTCAACAATCTCTTTTCTTTGTCCAACAGGTTAATGTGGAAATGGGTTGCTACTCTCACAAATTCTACGTACGCTCGTAAATATCTGGCAAACTTAATATCATAATACTCATCCTAAAGCAACAACTCCTCACCTCACCGCATCTTTCTCTCCTGTCTCTCTCACTTTGTAATTGTAGGAAGTTCGTGAGAGTAGTATTTCTCGTGCTGGAAGAAGATTCGCTCGTCGAAGGAGCTTTGTGATTTGGTTTCTGGATTTTATTTGGGTACTTACAGAGGTACTTTATTTTATTTTAGAATAGTGCAGTTTAAGATTTAGTTTTTTCTCTAATGTTTTAAATGATTCTGAAAATGATACTTCATGACAGTAGAGAGAAAAATGAAATTTTTTGAGGCACATTTTATTCTAAAATACAATGCCCCTAAAAGCATTAGAAAATATTTTTTGATGTATTTTCTTCCATTATAATATTCATTAATGGAGATTCATCATCATGATGTTTTTTTTTATCTTGTTATTGTGCTTATTATGCACTAGTGTATTATGGGTACCAAAAAATGCCCATAACAAAATATTATAGAAGAAATAGTGAAATACTACTCTCAAACTTGTGTGCTGCAAAACCAATGACTGAACAGTGCTACGGTTTTGACTTTTGAGTTACGTATAGACAAATTACAATTAATGAGATCTATATAACTGCATTAAACAAGGACAGCTCTTATCCTAACTTATATAGAAATCAAATTAATGTCTCGTATATCTAAGTTGTCTCTCCTAATTGAATTCTTTAAAGTTATGTCATAAATATTAAAAAGAAAAGATGAATAATATAAATAGGACCACCTAGGGGATCCGGATCGGGTGTCTCTCCTAGCTCCATCTAATTTTATATGACCTAATGATATGTTATATGAATATATTTTGTACCTGTGAGACGTTTAAGTTGGAAGGTGGTAGAAATAGAAATTAAATACATTTGTAAGCAGAGGATGACAACGCCTGCCATAACAATTGGAATAGCTAGCTAGGAGAAAAATCAGAATCTAAGCATAGAAAAAAAGAAAGAGAATTTCTTAGTAACTGCTATTCTCTCTTTTTTTCTCTATATAATTTTCCTATAATACTTAGCAAATTTTCGTAAACAAGCTCACAATTAATACACAATTTAATGTATTTTTTTATTCTAATTTTGATCAATATGTTGCCTTAACTTCGACTACTAGATGTAAAGCGAGATTGAAGCCGTGTTTTCTCAATCCTTTTGGTAAATGAAATCAACAAGTTGTGAAGAAAGGAGATCCGAGAGCATAAACAAGACAAAAATTTTCAATTGAATGAAGACCCTTTCATCCCAAAAATCTTAAAAGTAAACACTTCAAACATTGGAGGGTAGGATAATGGGTCAACAATAAACTACTCTAAATGACTGAAGAACAGCTAGAAAAGCATATTAATTCTAGGGATCTACTTTTCTTGTAAAGCATATGCTTTTTTTGCCCGAAATAGAGACCTATAATAGTAGGTGGGATAGAGAATTTCAAACCAAAATGGAAATTGTAGAAATCCAAATAAGGGTATTAATAGAAAGGCAAATACAGAAATCAAGCTAGGAACCCATTTTAAACCATGGTGGTATGTTATGAATAAGGCACTGCTAAATGCTACCATCATGCTTGTTGTGGAGATTAACAGTGATATGAGACCAAATATCAACTTCAAGGGCGGTGACTTGTAAAAATCATACTCTGCATAACGTGAGATGAGGATAGACAAGAAAACTAGTGTTGAAGTTGCAGATGAAATCAATGCAGTTGCATCTGATATTGCAAATACTAGAAATGCAGGTTTCTTCAAATTATCGAGAGTTCTCATGTTATCATCGTTAACATTGGGTAAGCTGAATGCAGCAGAGAACGCTCCAACAGTTATGATGGTTGAAACAAGCATAGAAGATTTATCTATATCCTTCATCTAATACTCTGCTATTTTTCGTAACTCTCCATGCTCCATAGTGAATAATTGGCTAGGTGTCATACCTTCGGAGTTTCTTACCTCTATGTCTAATGGCAGCATTATTTTCTTCACCTCCTACCATATCAAAGGGCATGCAGTCACATTTATATGTAAAAACTTTTATATGATGAAATTATACAAAGAACTAGAAGGTATACAGTTAAGTAGCCTTGAAAAATATTGAATTGAAAATGAAGGATAAGAATAATACATAAAAACAAAATAGAATATGCATGGACAATATCTAGGGATAAAAAGAGATACCTCAAGCCATAATAACTCAAGCATCATTTGAAAAGCTGCTCCAGAAACCAAGTTTAATTGATTTGGGGGTGCTAATTTTGCAGCCAAATGCAGTAAATTATTCTTATCATCATCCACCAAAGTTACAATGAAATCCTTGAATGAGCTCATTTCATGTATGAGTTTGAAAACTTCAACATGGCGATGCAAAACAGCAATGTGAATTATACTCCGATTTTGGAAGTCTCTTTCCCATATCAAATCAGGATAAGTGCTCAAAAGCTCAGTTAAAAACTCAAAATTTCCAACAACTGCAGCATCCAATATTAAAGGTGAAGGATTTCTTATGATTTTATGTAAATCTGACTCTGAGTCTACTGTAGTGAGTATTATGGTCCAAAGATGACTAACAAGTTGAAGGGCGGCCAGAGTTTGCTTCACAACTGAGATAACATAGTTTAACAAGTTAATTAACTAATATAAAACAGTAGGAAACTTTTATACACATATATGAAAAAAAAAACAATTGAAAAAAATCAAGAACATTCTATGTGTAAATTGTAAACATCTCTCTCCAACTTTAATATATGTGTAGTTTTCCTCCAAGGTTAATTTCTATTATAGTAACTTATATCATTAAACTATATGTGTGTGTATGTGTATGTTTAGTTGTCCATATCAATAAACTTGTTAACAAAATTATATCCATCAACTATATATTTGATTGTAGCAATTTACCCCGATGTGTGGAAGCAAGTGCGAGCTCCATTGAACCTCCTTTCACTCCAAACTTCGTCAAAACCCCCTTTTTTTTTTCTTCTGCTTACACATACTTGGCCTTCAATGCCAATACTCTTTTGCCTTTATTGCAACTTCAAAACTAGTAGCAATACTCCACTTTTCATTCTCTGTTTTCCACTTTCTCCATTATTTTTGACCTTCATCGCCCCTTGTTCTTCGATCCCTAAATGTCAAACACCATCTCAATCAACCAAACAGAAATGTTGACCTATTCTCTCACAGTGGAAACCCACACAAACAAAACACAAGAGATATTTAGAACATCCACTCTTCCTATTGTTTAAATGGTAGAAATTACCTTAAGTGGTCACAACTGGCCAACATGATGTTAAAAGGAAAAGGGAAGCTAAAGAACCTACTAGGAAATAGTCCAAAAAATGGTACTCCTAGATTTGAAGTATGGGATGAAGAGGATGCCTTAATCATGTCCAAGCTTCAAAATTCTGTGAAACCTGACATTAGCTATACTTGCATGTTTCTACCAATAACACAAGACATTTGGGGAGCTGTTCGTCATACTTACTCCAAAGACAAGGATGCAGCACGAATACATGAAATCAAGGTGAGGAATGGTCCACAAAATAGGGAGGTAAGTCAGTCACTGAATATACTAATACCTTGAAAGGCCTATGGCGAGAATTAGATCATTACCAAGTGATTAAGTTAAAATGCCATGAATGTACTGATGCTGTCAAAGAATTTCTTAAAAAAAAAATAGTGTGTATGACTTTCTTACTGGATTAAACTCTAAATTCGATCAAGTAAGAGTTCAAATCCTTAGGAAGGATGAAGTTTCTTCCCTAAATGAAATTATTTCTATAATCTGAGCTGAGGAGAGACAAAGGAATGTGATGCTGGAACCACAAATTAACCGAGGAAGCATCAGCATTAGTCTATACACAAAATCATAGAAAAGCTTATCAGCACTCAACCATCCTCTTGATCTCTGCCACCAACCAGAACTTACAAAAAGTGGACCAGTTGAAGACAAAATTAGAAAAAGGGCATATTTGAGACAACAGGGATAATTTGTGGTGTACTTACTGCAAGAAACCATGCCATACTAAAAACCACTGCTGAAAATTGCATGGAAAACCATCAAGTTGAGACTGAGGGAATAAGGGGAAGAACAAAGGGGAGTCTCACATGACAACTCAAGACAATCAAGAAAATATGTAGGAATCAAGTGTCCTCAATAGTGTAGTGCTAGAAAAGTTGAGAGGTTTATTGGGTGCTCTTAGAAAATCACATAATACGTGCTCATTGGCTGTCTCGGGTAATATAGCTTCCCCTGGATTTAATGCCTCAATAACATCTTCTTTAAGTGCTCTCTTAGACTCATGGGTCATAAACTCTGAGATTACTAACCACATGACCAATTCCTTTTACAAATTTAGCACTTATACACCTTGTCCTATAAATAAAAAAATCATTGTGGCTAATGGTTCCTCAACAACTGTAGTAGACAAAGGAGACATTCAAATCACTCCCTCATTTATTTTAAAAATGTTCTCCATGTCCCATAATTATCTAATAACCTTGTGTCCATCCCAAAGCTAACCAAAGACATAAACTACCTTGTAATTTTTTATCTCTCGTATTGTGAATTTCAGGATCAAAGTTTGGAGAGGAGGATTGGACTTGCTAAGGTAAATGAGGGACTTTACTACTTGGAAACATCAACCCATTATTCCATTATCAATAATAATCCTACTGTGTCTTTTTTATCTTCTTCCAATAAAGATTCCATTTGGCGTTATCATTTTCATTAGAGTCATTCATCAAAATTATATTTCCTTCATTCTTCAAAGGAATTGAATGAGTAGCTTACATTGTGATGTGTGTGAATTTTTCAAACATACTCATGTCTCTTTTCCTTTATTAATAAAAAGGCTACTATTCATTTTCAGCTAATTCATAGTAATATTTGGAATCCCTCTCTCATTCCCAATATATCTAGTTCATGGTGATTTGTCTCCTTTATAGATTGATTGCATAAGAGTCACTTGGTTATTTTTGCTAAAAAATAAATCTAATGTGTGTCACATCTTCCCTAATTTTCACTCCATGATACAAAATCAAATTCGAGCAAACATTAAGAGGTTTCAATTTGACAATCCAAAAGATTATTTTAATCATATCCTATCCACATATTTTCAAAAGAAAGGTATAATTCATGAGTCATCCTATGTTAGTACTCCCAACAAAATGGGGTAGTAGAAAGAAAAAATGGGCATCCCTTAAACATCATCAGGCCCTTCTTTTCCATCAAAATGTACCAAAATCTTGTTGGGGGAAGTTGTTTTCACATAGGCATATATGATAAACTAGTTAATATATAGTGTTCTTGACTGTCAAAGCCACATAGAGTCTTTCTCTAAATTCTTTCTTAATCTAAGAACTACCAATAACCTAATTACTCCCAAGATATTCGGTTTCACCTCCTATGTTCATATCCATGGTCACCAAAAAGGAAAACTTAAGCCTTGTGCCACAAATGCATCTTTGTAGGCTATTCACTTACTCAGATTGGATATAAATGCTATCATTCATCCACTAAAATTTTTTATATCTTTATTGATGTTACATTTGCTGAGGGAAAACCATATTTTTCTAAACCTTATCTTCAGGGGGAGTTTGTCTATGTTGAAGATAAGAAATTTTTTGACTTGTCCTCCTTCATTTCTTCCCTCCTAATCTGACCCTGAAAAGACTATAGAAAATAATATTGATAATGGAAAATATGGGATGATGCATGTACTCAAGGAGGAGAGCCACCCCCCGGATCTAACACAAGTTTAAGACTCCTATCTGAACTCTATAAATGAGGTAAATATGAAGTCTAAGCCCCTTTCCCAAGATGATCTTATTGAAACAAAAATTTCAAATAATGAACTTTCACTCCTTATTGTAAAAAGGAAGGGAACTCGAGTGTACAAAAAGACATTTATATCCGTTGTCTTATTCTGTTTCCTTCCAAAAATTCTCACCATCTCATTAAATCTTCCTCACTAGCCTAAACACGCTTTACATACCTATTACCCTATCTGAGGCTTTATCCAAAAAGGAATGAAGGAGAGCTATGAAAGTTGTAATTAATGCACTTCTCCCCTAATCTAGTTCTTGGGGAAAGAAGTTTTCATGTTTAAAAATCTTTCCGTTTTATCCTTTTTAAATCTAAATTTTCTTTGTTCCTATTAGGGCATGCAAGTGAACTTCCAGATGACACAATGCTCATTTGTTCCCGAGGCTCAGACAGGTTTGTAGAACTTCTATTTAGATTCTTTACCTTTTTTGGTGAACTTTTGAAGTCATCATTAGGAGCCACCTCCATGTTGTTGGATTTCAATGGATAATTAATAATATACTTTGCTAGACAGTGTGCTTTTAAACCACATGCCTTGAATGTGGGTTCATAATAGTGCAATCTGTATTCAATAATAATAATTTTTGCTAGCTTAGTAAGATTGGAGCTAAATTTGGGTTCAGCGAAAGCTTTTACTTTTATCCCGAAGTTATAAATTTATAATCAGCAAGGCCAATTAGTTAAACCAAGTGAAAAAATATGTTTAACTTCTACTCATGGATAAACCAAACCAAACAGATTCGTAATCGGTTTGGTTTGCGGTTTTCCCCTAAAACCCACCACGAACACCCCTAGCCACAACTATTAATCTTGAGACTAGTTTGTTGATGAAGTAAAGGCGATAACAAAGCTGTAGTGATTTACCCACATTTTCTTATATATAAAAAATTTGTGAAAGAAAATATAATTTTGAAATTTTCATGTCTTCAGTGGGATAGAACTTGCCAATGTATATAATATTCAAGCCACAATTAAATGTCATAATGATCTTTATTAAATTTTCTAATGGTAGTGATTATATAGACTTACAAGATTTCTGCTTTCGAGCCAAGAGATGCAAACCTGTGTCTTGATTATCATCCCGAGCCAAAGCTAGCATTGGCTTTTGTTTCAACATGTGCAGGGCTAAATCTGCATAATTAAACTTTTAATTACTAGAATTGCAAATGCTAATAACAACATTAATATTGTTATGTAGTTGTTGATAACTATATACATATTACTTTATTGAGAGACTATGTAGTACTTACCATAGATATCAGAATTAATACAAGTGAGGAACAGTATTACCAGTCTCTTTCTTGGAATATTTGAGTTGTTTTAGTTTTGTGGTATAGAAGCCTTGTCATTTCACTTCTGCCTTGTATAACAGCAAAGTGAAGAGGAGTCACTCCATTTTTACCCCTAATTATTGGTAATGATTTTTTTTTTGTTTACCATTATCTCTGCAAGACGTGGATTCCCAACTCCAGCAGCCAGGAAGAAGGCAGTGTTCCCATTACAATCTTGCAATTCTAAGTCGTCCTCTCCCATTAACTTTACAAGTTGCTCTACAAAGTGAACACGATTTGCTGCTGCAGCAACATGTAGTGGTGTTGCCCACCCTCTTGCCTCTAGCATCCTTCCAATTACCTTTTAATGCTAGTTTATAGAGGGGCACACCCACCTTCATGTATTCTTCTCTGGCCTCCTCTAAACATACCAAGTTAATAGATGCTATAGTTAAAAATATATTTGGAAAGACAAAATTATAATTATTTTGAGGCTTTTTTTTAAACTTTTTTAATGCTTAGTTTATTTTGATGAAAACTTTTCTGGAATAAATATTTTTTAGTATTTATTTTGTTAGAAAAAAGAAACTTTATCCAAAGAAAAATTTTCAACCATTTAATTTTTTTTCTAATAATTCTCTTTTTCAAATATAAGTAAGATAACTATTTCCAAAATTGTTGTTTAAAACCACTACCACAATTCTACAACCACTCCTCACCAGTCACCACTATCATTATCACCATCATTACTACCTTAACTATTTAATCAAGTTCAAGGTAAGGTCTAGTTCAAGCTCAAGTATGAATCATACCCATATTTAAATTTGGATAATTGTATTTGAGACAAACTTGAGTCCAAATATGTAAAAGAACTTTTTTGTTTTCCTAAAATGTCCAACGCATTATTAGGTCTACTTGCCGCCACTATTACCATAGGCACCCATCCTACCAACACTATCGCCAACCATGTCCCAACAAAAGGAATTTTCACGTAATCCAAAGTAATGAAGTTTTTTTACAAATTTTATATTTTTATAATAAAAAATAATAAAAATTTTATTATAGAATTATCTTTTTAAGAAAAATTTAAAAAAAAAATATTTTTCAAACAAACGAGCCTAAGGGGCACTTATTTTATTTTTCTTTGTGGAAAAATTTTTTAACATAAAAAAACTCTAGCCTTAAAGAATATCAAAAAAGAGTCAAGCTCAATCTTGAGCCTACTCAAACCCAAATAAAATTTTTGAAGATGAAGTTTAGACTCAAACTTGAACTTAAATATTTCTCTATTGATCTAAGGTCAAGCTGGAATAAAGATTTTAAAAATGAGTCAGAATTACTAGAGTCTAAGTATTTTCTTTTTCTTTTTCTATAAAAAGTTTGGTTAGCCAACATGACTACTTGCACTCATTCCACCATTATTGCTGGCTAGCCCCCATTGTTTTATTTTCAATTATCGTCTCACAAAAAAAGCTTTTTCATGTATTCTAAATAAAATAAATTTTTTCTATATAATGTTTTATAATGAAACACACAATAGAAAATTTTGCTATAGAATTATTTTTTATGAAAAAATTTTGATTTATTCCATTATTTATTTACTAATTTGTTTTCGATTATTGCTTTTAGCATAGAAAAAGAGATAGAGATGAATTACTTGTATCCTGGAGGAGATGAAGGAGAGGCCTTTTAGAATGAGTTGAAGCTAGCATGCTCATTTGAATTTGTACTTCTGCAGTTGTTGAATCCCTTGTTACTGCACCCATATCTCTGTAACTTTAACCAGAAAAAAAAAAAAAGCAAACAATTATTATAATAACAAAACAAGGAAGCAAACAAGATGTCTTGGATCCCTTTTTGCCCAGTCCTTTTCATCCAGTCGCTTCTCCCTTCATCTCTCTTCTGGCCCCACCAGAATTTTGGTCACTTCTTTATCTAGATTCTAGACTCTAATCGAAACTTTTTGAAAACAAAAAAAAAGCCATAGGAAAAGTAGACATCATATTACCTTAGATTCCAAACATATCACTTGTTTCTTCTTCCAACTCTTTGGGTGTATTAGGTGAGAAAAATAGACATGATTTGTCCGAATTATTTATAACAAGCCATAGGAAAACATGGCGCACCATTAGCTACTTATTTAATTAGGATTTAACACCAGCTAAGAAGATCATCTAATTCTACTCTACATCTTGTCTTTAACAAACCCCAAAGCTTCGCTTTTTGATCTTTTATATATGTGACAAAATTGATATCATTATGTGATACAACTATGTTTTTCATTTTTAAAATCAATAAATTTTTTCTTTTTCAAAAATAAATCAAAACCCCTCTAAATAGAAAATTCTAAAAATTTAAATCATAACCCCTAAATCTTAAACTCTAACCCTAAGTTTTAGGGTTTTTGAATTTTTTGAGTTTGAGGATTAGTGTTTAAGATTTAGGAATTAGAATTTAAACTTTAGGGGTTATATGAGTTAGGAGTAATTAGTTGTTAGAGGTTAGGATTATTTAGGGTTTAGGACTTAAGAAATATGGTTTAGGATTTAGGATTTAGGAAATAAGGCTTAGAAATTAGGACTCATGAGTACCTAGGGAATATGGTTTAGGATTTAAGATTTAGAGGTTAGATGTTAGAGTTTAGGGATTAGGATTCGAGAGTTAAGATTGAGGTTAGGATTTTTTTTATTTTTAAAAAAGGAATATTGATTTTAAAAATAGAAAACAATTGTATCACATAATGATAGATAATTTTGTTGCATATATAAAATTATTAGCATTATATATAGATAGAGATTTGAAATCTGA
>JASKGM010006323.1:0-11191 GCA_034509205.1 Ceratonia siliqua
AAGATGCACCTGCCCCCCCCCCCCCCCGCCCTTTCCAAAAACAAAGGATAAAAGATAAGCAGGGAATACTGCTCTATTCAGTACCTTATTTAAGCTAGTGTTCTCATATTGAGATTTTTTTGCTACTTGTTTCCAAAGATACGCATGCTTTGCTTTATTTCAATGTATATAAGGACACGGCTATTACTTTTCTTTCAATCTGCAACAATTCAATAAGTTTGGTTTATAACTTTCCATGGATTATGTTGTTTTCAAATTTGTTTTTTATTTTTGGGATGAATCTCCTTAGGTTGTTTGTAATGCTCAGTTTGTGTGAACAGGAGTTATTACAAATGCACTAGTGCAGGATGCAATGTGCGTAAGCATGTTGAGAGAGCTTCATCAGACCCCAAGGCTGTCATAACTACCTATGAGGGAAAGCATAACCATGATGTACCTACTGCTAGAAACAGCAGCTACAACGCAGCTAGTGGCAATTCAATGCCATTAAAACCAGATAAAGTGTTGCCCGAGAAGCATCCGTTGCTTAAAGATATGGATTTTGGAAATAATGACCAAAGACCAGTTGTTTTACGCTTAAAAGAAGAGCAAATCATAGTATAGAGTCTGTTGCCGAGATCAGTTATGCAACTTTCTGGTTAGTGGCCAATCTGTACTCACCTAAGTTCTCTCTGTATGTAACGCTTTATTTTGTACATCTAAGTTATGTAATTGTTCGTATAGGATATTGTTCACATGTATGGAAGAATACTACAACTAATATATGGGCATAGTTATAGACTATCGGGCGGTTTCTGGTACTGTCTAATCCTCCTTGCAAGGGCAGTTGTAGAGTTGTCATGCAGAGTACAAAGAAAAATGGAAATTTGGCATCACATGATTGAACTCTTTGTATTTTAATTAAGTTCAAAGAAGTCTTTGGCTTATTGTTATCTTGTAACTTTCCTTCCTCTTGCCATTTGATTCTGAGAAGGTGATGTTCAATGATGTATCCTCGAACATGTGCGTTACAAGTGAGATCATCTGCTGCTTACTAGTACTAGTACCTGGCCGTGGTCTGACTTTGGTTTTGGGGCAAATTTTAAGAGTGTGACCTGAAGCTCTATTGACATGAGGTTTGGATTTTTAAAAAACTGCACGCGAAGATTTAAACAGTTAATTCTATGATAAACAGTTATTCAGCTGCCTTTAGCTTAAGAGGAGCTAAATTTGTTTGGAGGGCCTATCTTATATATTGGTTGCACCAGGTCATATATTGGTTGCACCAGGTCATATAAGATATATGATATAACCTTCTATTTAAATACAGTGAAGTGGATTTTATAATCCACTAATCACTTAACTTACAAGTTCGGCATTAGATTACAGTTAGTTTTATTAACAGTTATTTTCTTTCTTTTTTTAAATTACATGATAAGTGGTTTACACAATATACTTGGTTTTATTTGAATGAAACGTTACATTATGTCATCTTATGTAACTTATATAATCGTTATATAAGATAATTTTTTTAATAGAGTTGTTTCACATGATGATATTTATAGGTCTTTGAAAAATTTGTTTAAAACAATAAAATTATCATTTTTTTTGGTGTAAATTTTTAAGTCAATTTTTGTTGAGAAATTTAATTTTTTGGTATTTAGTTATCTTTTAAATATCAACAACTTCATCCCAAATAGAACCAAGCACGATATTTTTGTTTTTCTTTATTTTATAATGCTCTTTAATTTTTTTAAATATTTAATTTGAATACAATCTAAATAAAAATTTGGATATCAAACACATTTTCTTTAATTATTAAGAATTGAATGTCTAAATTTAAATTATTTAAATAATTAATTTTATGTAATAAATACAATCTAATAAGTTTTGCATCTCACCTGAGTCGATTTTGGATTTGATTAGATAAGAATAAGATGTCAAGTGGGGTACCTAGAAATCTTACATGCTTGCGTGTTAGAATGTAGTAATTACATTAAAAACATTGCACTTTGTTGAAATTAAATTGAACAAATTGTAATGAGAAAATTAAAGAAATGATATTTGATCAAATTGAACTAAAAATTAAATAGTTTAATAAGTAGATGACCAAAAAATGTGATTAAATCTTGATTTTCTCAGAAAACTATTCTTATTAAAAATGGAATCATGTATGTAAATTGACTGTAGCATTATATAATTAGTGATATTCTTTAAACTATAAACTTGTGTAAGAGCCTAGAGGTTATAACTTCTCAATACTTTTAATTATTTTAAGTCATGGGACAAAAGTAGTTTCAAAATATTAGCTAAACTTGTAAACTCAAAAACTAGTTTAAGAATAATGATAAATATATATTATTTTGGTTAGACTTATTATTAATTAATTAATTAGTGTGAAATTTGTAAATAAGTAATGATGCTTATATATTATTTTTTTGCATTATTTTTAATTATTAATGTATTATAAAATAATTATAATAATAAATTATGATAGATAATAAATAATAATATATGTAAAATTAAATATAAAATTGATATAAAAAAGTAATATATGAGTAATTCCGATTTTATCATAGTACATGTACAATATAACAATGGATGTTTAATTATGACTGTCCCAATGCGACTTTTTATGTTATTTTTTTTAAATACATAATTTAAAAAGAATCATAAATATAAATAATCACTATATATTCAAAATGACCACTCATGTTGTAAACAAATCCATTTTTCATATATGAGTATCATTAATGCCCCTAGATCATCAGGGATTCGGTTAATTTTGAATTGTGTCGACAGGCATCTAGCAAAAAATATATCTAATATTCTTGAGTGCGACGGGCACAAGAGGTGGGGGGTCCCATCTCTTATTTTGGGGAGCACTAAATATATTACTCATCTAGCGCCATTAAATTTAATAGAATTTGATTCTATTAGTATCAAGATGGTCCTTTCATTAATATATGTAAATTATGTTTGAAAAAATAAAAAAGCATTTGGATTTTGTTAAAAGGACATGACCAATCATATAGTGGTAAATAAAAAAATGGATGATTATAATTAAAAATAAAAAATTATATAAAAAATTATAATTATCCATTCAAAAAATAAATAATCCTAATTTAACAAGACCGGCCTACAATAAAACCGGATTGGATAAAAAACATGGGATTTTAATTTTGTGGGCACTTGACCCCACGTACATGTCAATCAAATGATACCCATAAAAATGGGTTGGGGAAAAACTCCAACTCAAAACAAGTGTCAAATTCTAATCCTCAGGAGGACAGAGTTGTCGCGCTGTTGTGCAGTTGGCCTGCCACAGCCACTGCCACCATCCCTAACATAGCACTCGCCGATCTCGTCACTTTGTCGCTGTCTCTGTCCAATCCAACCTAAGCAATTAACGGAAAATGATAACCACAGAGCCTCCAAACGGTTACATTACTCCTTTTATTCTCATTTCTTTTGCAATACCAAATAAACCAAAAAATGAAGCAATTCGGACCCACGAATTTCTCTTCCTTTGCTTTCGGACCCTTTGCCAAAAACCACCAACTCTATGAATATCCTCCATCCTCCATCCTCCGCAGATCTCGCAAGTCCAGTAGGAAGAGAAAAAGATTGGGGCGGAGAGAGGGTGGGGGGAGGGGGATTCCAAACAAAGCTAGGATTTTTCAACAATACCAAATGTATCTGTTTCTGGGTTTAGCTCATTTTCTGTGACGATTTTCGGAGTTAGTGCAACCACATTCGAGCTGATGTAGGGGTAGTTGCCCCTATCTTCATCCATATCCCGAATTGGTCGATCGTGTTTCTCCTTCTTGCTCGATTCTGGCGGGATTTGGAGCTAAATGGGTTGCATTAACTCCAAGAAGGCGTTTGCCAAAGCTTCAGCCGAATATGTGCACTCGGCGGCGCACACCGATAATGGAGCTGTCATTGGGAAGCCTCCGTCCAGAGCCCAGTCTGGGATATTAATTTATGAGAACAAAGGGGATGGAAAGTCGGAGGATAGCAATCGAGATGGGAAGAGGTCCAAGAAGGAGAGCTCCAGAAGTAGCGGGAATTTCAGTTTCAGGGTGGGGTTTTCGCATAGGATGGTGGAAGCGGAGCAGAATGCCGCTGGATGGCCCTCTTGGCTCACCGCTACTGCAGGGGAAGCTATTCATGGATGGGTGCCCCTCAGAGCAGATTCTTTTGAGAAATTAGATAAGGTAGGAAAGCCCACTGTCAGCATTATCATTACATGACTGAAATTTTCATTCATTTACGTTTTTTTAAGTTGATATTCTTCCACAATATATGGTATGGTTATAGTGATTATATTTAAATAATATAATGGTAGAATTAAGGGCATAGGCATACTAATTCTGAATGTAGACTTGCTTGATATTGTGTTGGTAAGGTACAATAGCACTTACTTTCACATAATATTGTCTATAAAGCATGAACTGTTTAAAAAATGAGCAACAATTGTGGAACAGACATGTTGCGACACTTCAATGTTTGTGCTTCTTAGGATATAGTATATATGTAATTAGCCCAGTTATCTCGTTGTAGAGTGTGTTCTCAAACTGAACTATAAAGTAGCTTCGGTATAGGTTTACTAGGGCAAGACAAGGTAGGATCATCAAGCCAGCGGAGTGAAATCAGGAGTAAAGCTTCAGCTGTTAGTTATTTCACATACTACTTCCTTGAAAATATTTGTTTCTTGTAAACTTCACATTAATAAAAGAATACTAACTTCGCTATCATGACTGAGAGATCCCAAGCCCAGGTTGAAGCTATACTTATTGTGCTGGATTCCTCGGTCATTTAGGTTAATAGCATTGCGTCACATCTGCAAGAAATGTCAGGTCACTTCATTCAATTTCCATTGCAACAAAGAATTGCAGGAAAAGCCAAATGAAAGTTATGTCTGAGAGCAACATGAAAGAGATATAGATCAATACAATTAGAAGGTGGCACAAAGGCCAAAGAGAGAGTGGGTGAAAAATATATAGAGGGTAAAGCTAATGCCTAAAGTAAAAGAGGACTTGATAGCCAGAGGGGAGAGCAGGATAAAACTCACCTCTAAATGGTGAGAAATGAACCCTTTTATTACTGATCAATTGATCCATTTTATAATTTATATGTTGACGACTTGATGTCAAGTTGAATATAAAAACTTTTTTCTGGATAAAAGGTGATACTGAAACTTAACGAACAATGAACACAATTAAGTTTTATAAGCACTGACACATTCTGCCTTATTCCCTGAGCTATATCCTGGAATATACCTTGAAGGTATACTGTTATGTTATAGAATCCTCAAGTCACCTTAAGCCTTAAGGAGTATTTATGCTAGAAGAGTGCTGTTAATGATAGTATATTAGAGTATGTATCTTGTCTTCATTGATAGACAAGGCCAAATGTCTTCTAGCACATACAGGCTTAAACTCTAGTAATTAGGTTTCTGTTACAAGATGCAACTACGCAATGCAGTTATGATGAACCAGATTATGAGACGAGCCACTTTTCAGCCTTTGAGCTTCTGGGGGGTGGGGGTGGGGGAAGAAGCTTGGCTTGATCTATAAATAATGGGACAGTTATTTTATATTGAGTAATGCTACCCTTACAAACAAAATTCCTCACAAATTCTCACAAACACTTCATCTGAACCACTCATGTCACTTCATCTACTCATCTCAATACTTTTTTTATATAAAATAAAATTTGTTTGAGATTTGTAAGGAATATTGTTTGTAAGCTGAGCATTATTCTAAAAGGAAGGCTATCATTTCCCATGGACAATTCATTTCTCTTTCTCCTTTTTCTCTGCTACAATTTTCAAACAAAACTAAACATAATAATTACATTATTCTGGAATATTAAAAAAAATTGTTGTTTTTTTAAAACAATATTGTTCATTGAACTTGTTGTATTGATTTATCTACGAAAAAATTTAAATAATTAATGCTAGACTTGTGAACGAGCTCATGGGCTTGCAACAAGGATTGTGCAAGCTAAGCCTAGTGTTCAATTCTTAGCTAAAAAAAATCATTTTTTTTTACAATTATTATAATTTCTGGGTCATAATGTCAATAACTCATTATTCTGACCCTTTTTTAATATTCCGTATATATAGATTGGACAAGGTACATATAGCAGCGTGTTCCGAGCACGTGACGTTGAAACTGGGAGGATGGTTGCCCTGAAGAAGGTGCGATTTGAAAATTTTCAACCTGAAAGTGTTAGGTTCATGGCAAGAGAAATAACAATTCTTCGCAGACTTGACCATCCAAACATCATGAAATTGGAGGGTTTAATTTCTTCCCGACTATCAAGTAGCATATACCTTGTGTTTGAATATATGGAGCATGATCTTGCAGGACTAGTATCTTGTCCTGACATCAAGTTCAGTGATTCACAGGTTTGTTAGTATCTCACTTTTGATAAACTAGTGTCTTTATGGAATGAAACATTATGCATATCAGACAAGAAGGGAGAGGAAGGGCAACATTTTTAATAGGGAATCGGCTCACCTACGGTTGGAAAGAGACTTCAGTATTCTCTAGTCCTCAAGTCAATTTTTAAATGTGTTTTATAGAATATCCAACAGTTCGCACTATGCATCTATGAAAACTAACTAATCTAATCTCTCTGTTTCCAAGTGAAACATCTAGTTTAAGCCTTCATATCCGAAATATACAGAAAGTCAAAATTTATCAAACTTTTGCACTCATTTTCTTGATTTAAACCATTAGTGTAATAAGAGATCTCATCAATTTTCTTTCCTTTGATATCTACACTCTTGTGTGAAGAAAGAGTAAAGATTGGTTTCTTAGAATGGTAAAAGTAAAACAGAGTTTTGAAGAATAATTTTCCTCTTCATACGTGGTTTCACTTCCCTTCGCATCTCTGATTACTCTTTCTGGGGCTACTTTTTTTCTGATTGCTTTTGTCTTCCCTCTTCTTTTGTTTTTTTCCCACCAATGGTAGATAAAAAAAAATTAAGTGTTGGATGCTTTGTAATACACGTGTAAAAATCTGCCTGAGAACGGGAGAAAAACAGGGGTCTTTCCTCTGCCAGTGTGCTGCTTCTGTCTAAAAGAATCTCAGAGTTTCATGATATGCCACATTGACAATGTTTTCTTTTTCTTCATAATCGATCTCCGTTTCACTTCTTGTTATTTTTTTAAAGGCTGCTATGTTACAGCACCAAAACAATGCAGCACATCCTCCTACCTCCCTTTTTTTTTTTTTTTAGTATTAATAGATTTTTTTTATGTTATATATTTTTTTGAAATTTTTTCTGAAATTTTTTACTTAAGAAAAACAAATTTCTAAAAAACTGTTGAATGAATTGTACAAAAAGTGTAAACAATTTCAAAAACATTTCAAAAAATTTCCCAAAAAATATAAGAGATAAAAAATAGTCAAATAATACCAAAAAGTAAAAAAAAAATAAAAAAAAATATGAGAGAAGGGAGGGTGTGCTGCACTTTTGGTGCCATAGTATAGCAGCAATATTTTTTAAATCAATGGTTTTAAAATTTAGCTTGGTTCCTTTCATAGGATAAACTTTACATTTTTTTTTTGACTTTGTCCAACAGGTTAAATGTTACATGAGGCAGCTATTAAGTGGACTTGAGCACTGTCACCTCCGTGGTATTATGCATCGAGACATTAAAGTATCCAATATATTAGTAAATAATGAAGGTATTCTCAAGATAGCAGATTTTGGATTGGCAAATACACTTAGCCCAAGTAACAGGCATCCATTAACCAGCCGTGTAGTGACTCTATGGTACCGTCCTCCTGAGCTCTTAATGGGATCAACAAATTATGGAGTATCAGTGGATCTGTGGAGTGTGGGCTGTGTATTTGCGGAACTTTTTCTGGGGAAGCCTTTCCTTAAGGGGAGAACTGAGGTAACCCTCATAATATAAGTATTTAATCATCTGATAGCCCATCGCAGGAAATAGGAACTTATTAGAGAACAAAAGTATTTGTTTCCATTCATCTTTCACTTTGATTAATTTGATGTTCTTACAGTCCGATGCTGCGCATACACAAGACTACTTTCATGTGAAACAAAAAACTGTTTTTTACTTGGGAAAACTGAAAACTTCTTTTTGTCAGACATTTCAGGTGTTATAGTTTTTGAGTTGAAACCATTATGATATAATTTCATATACTGTTCAACAAAACTCTGTTCAAAGTCTCCTTATAATTGTCAGATGCCTCTGATTTTTTGAGAAAGAAATCAGACTTTATTTTCATGGCATGTATATATCTGTACTTCTATTAACATGTTTGGACAAACAACTGCATGCAGATAATATTTTACTTGATTTGAAGTGCTTTGTGGATAACAAAACAAAATAAAATAAGCTACATTAATATTAAGTGGAAAAACATTTCTTGAAGTTATGATAGCCTATGACTAAGAAGATGACAGAATTAATGCATATCAGTCCGTTTGTTAGACTAGATCTAAAATTTAATTTGTCTGTTAAATGTGATATGTACTCTTCTTTAATCTACAGGTCGAACAATTGCACAAAATTTTTAAGCTTTGCGGTTCTCCTTCTGATGAGTTCTGGAAAAAGTCTAGGCTTCCTCATGCAACAATGTTTAAACCTCAGACTATTTATGAAAGCTCTTTTCGGGAAAGGTGTAAAGATTTACCAGTAACTGCTGTAAACCTAATGGAGACTTTACTATCCATTGACCCCTATAATCGAGGGACTGCCTCTTCTACCCTAATGTCTGAGGTAGATCCTGTCAAAGCTTCTTATATCCATGGTGTATTTTTCCTTTTCCGTAAGGATTTTTATTTTTGAGATTCGCCTTTTGTACCTTTTGATTTCATATTATGATACTAGAATATGTTGGTTTTTGAAAGCTAACTTCTTTGCACATGCTGTTCCATATGCATACATCAAAATTATTGTTTAGATAATGTTATTTTATTATGATGTTTGCTTAATGTTTTCCAATTGTGTATGATTAAGTTTGATTTCGACTTTGTTGTTTCATGTCTTGCCACTTGGCAGTATTTCAGCAGCAAGCCGTATGCTTGTGATCCGTCAAGTTTGCCAAAGTATCCACCCAACAAAGAAATAGATGCTAAAAATCGGGAAGATCTACGCAGGTATTATGGTCTTTTCTGTTTGAATTTTTCTCCTGCTTTGAGTCTCTTTCCTGCATCTAGTTCTTATTATTTGTTGTGGTTATGGAATGAAACTTATAGTTTGCATCGTTGTTGGGGCCTAATTATTTGATCACATTCACATATATTATATGACTTATAACACAGCCCAATGCTAGCGAAAATGGCAGCATAATTGGAGTAAAAAATAGATCTTTAAACATGAAGGAAAGATTATCATCCTGTTTCCATATTCATACCTGTTATGGTTACGATGTTCATTAAACCATTAACCTGGTCTTGCGGAACCAAGCTATTCATTTAAAAAGTATACTCTAGCTGATTATAGCTTCCAATAAAATGAGGGCTTTGTTTCCAATTTCTGTGACTAAAGTAGATCTCTGTTCTCTCAGGAGAAAGATTGGAGGTAAAGTGCAAGAGGCTATCACATCAAGAAAGCGAAGAGGAATCCATAAAATTTTGCAAGAACCTGACGATTTCAATAAACCAGGTTCAACGGAGGTACTCTTTCTTTCAGTACATAATGCTACATTGCTTGAAGAAGATTACTGCTTTTCTTTACTTCTATATCCTTATTTATGCAGGAAATGCAGAAAATTTCTCAAAAACATCTTAGAGATGATGTTAAAGCACATCTTACTAAGGGAAAAGGAGGAGCCATGCACAAGGAGTCATCAAAGCCTTCAATGGATGTAAGGTCAGAGACTTCCCGGATGATGAATGTGTCTCAGGGCTATAGCATAGTCTCAGGACCAGCAGCAGCCTCAGGATCTAGTGGCTTTACGTGGGCAAAAAGGAGAAAACCAGATGTTTCATCCACATTATCAGATGGCTCAAGAAGCAAAATTAGTGCACTGGATCCAACCTTTGCAAAAGGCACATATGATTTAACCAAACATGTGATAGATGCCTCAGAAAGAAGATATAAGGACAACACAGGCCATCAGGGTGAGACTACCAAGCATATGCTACACCAGGCTCAGTATGATCAGCCGAAATCTTTTGATGCTGCCATGGATTTTGATCCCTCTGAACAAACAGATGCTCTGATGAATACCAAGGTAAATTTGAAATCCTCGGGCAGCTGCAAACAAATGCCTTTGATCACATAAAAACCATAAGTTTATCATTGTCAATTAAACCCAAAATGCCACTTGCTGTTTGTTAAACATAAATGACATCGGTACCAATCAACTGGTTCAGACTTGGAAACTAAACACTTGACGTGATGTGCATGTGTATGTGTACGTATATGTATGCATGTGCATGTAACAGTTTCTACTGTGTTTTTGACTTATAGCTGGAAATGAAATCTTCTTTCTAAATTTGAGCAAAAAAAAAAAAAAAACATGTAATAGTAGTTGGCTTAATTACATTTTTTGTTTGTTGAAATTGTAGTTTTTGTCTCCCATAATTTCTTTTTGAATAATATAGATTTTTAATTTTATCAAAGTTATAATTTTGTCCTACTTAATTTCATTATGAATAATCAAAATTATAATTTTAATGAAATTAAAAGATTATATGTGAACTAAAATTATAACTTTGATAAATTAAAAAAATAAAATAATTATATTTTTAACTGGTTACATTCTTTTTTTTTTTTTGTCTTCTGCTAAAATTTTTATAGGAACACAAAAAACAAGGTGAGCACGCCGAACGATCTAGACCACAGATGTCCCGACCACGTAAAATTGATAAATTGTTGCAGATGAACGAAAGTATTCGTCGAGCTGGCAAATCAAGGTTTGGAAGAGGTAAAGAAACAATTTGTTATCTGTGTACTATCAATCTATCATTGAATGACTTGGTGTTTGCTGTAACTATGCACCAAGAAAATTTTCACTTAATGCAGTCCATGTTCTATAGAAAACTACCTCTCATATATTCTTACTTTAATAATTTGTTGGTTAAATCATTAAAAAAAAAATGTAAGTGTGAATTTCAAAATGTATCAAAAAGGGAGAAAGCTCAGACTATTCCCGAAAAGATTTTGGGGCTAAACCAAATCTATTTAGATCTCATCTGTAATAACACACAAAGTGTCTA
>JASKGM010006325.1:0-11190 GCA_034509205.1 Ceratonia siliqua
CCACCATCAACAAGCACCATCACCTCCTGCCCTCTTATCTGTCCCATTAGTTTCATAATGTGGTTTGCTATGAGCCCAACCAGGGAATGTATAGAAATCTCCAACTCATAATTCTCCCTCTCTCATGTTTCTTCTATTAGTTCTATTCTTTCCTGCTCACTATCTTTCTCCTTTCCCAATTCCTCTAGTTTTCCTTCATCACCGTACACTAATAACACTTGTAGTTGTATGTATATTCTTGTAGCGATGGCTGAAAATGTACCTTTCTCACACTCAAAATAGAGGCCCTGTTCCTACCGGCAAGCTACCTCTATCTCAAAAAGTCCCTTAAAGTTACCATCTCCCGTGTTCACACTAGCCTACAACTGCCTTGCCTTATCCTCCATAGTGGTTGGCATTTTATGCCCGTCACCACCCTTCCAACTCGTGTCACCCCAAGACCAACATTGCCCCAACCAGTGACATGTGTGGCTACCCTAATAACACCCAGGGTCTAGCAGAAACTCAGGTCGAACAAATGAACATTGGTTTCTAGGTGGACTAGGGTTGTGCCACTTGACTCTTCTGGTTTCCCTAGCCTGGTCTAGCATCCAATTGTTCTCCTTCACCTTAAAGATCAAGCCCATCATCTGCTTCAGGGTCACAGGTTGCCTTATTCTCACTTCAACCCTCACTTCATCCTTAAGCTGTTGAGAATCCACAAAGTGGTGTTGAGAGGAGCTAAAATTCTTCTTTGTATTCTGTCACTGTTCTCATCTGCTCTTATCACTAGACTAGGATGGTTGGAATTTGTCTAGCAGCTCTCACTTGATCTTTGTCCAAGAATGAGTAGGGTCCCTCTCTTTCACCATTGATACCAGTTCAACGCCCTTCCCTCTAAGCACACTATCTTTGCTTCCATTTTTTCGGCTTCCTTTGCTTTGTTCACCTGAAAATATTGCTCCACCCAACACAAGCACCAGAACGTGTCCTCCCCTGAGAATAGAGGTAACTCTATCCTCCTAAATTTATTTTCCTTATCTTCCCTTGGTTATCTTTTCTCCCTTGTAACCCCTTCTCTGTCACCTTTTCTATCACCCTTATTAGACCCCTCAACCGAGCCCTCTTGCTTTCCTATCCTCATCGCCCTCATTTTAGCCATAAACTCCCTAATGTCTAGTAAATGGTCCTGGACAATCCCCATTTCATGCCTCAGTTCTTTCACTCCCTACCATCTTGGTACTTACCATACTCTAAAAGATCTTTGCTCTTATATCAAATGTTGGAAACCTAACATAACTCATATAGAAATATGATGAAACAATTGAATACTAATAAGAATAATGCTAATAAACACTAGAATTCACTAGTTTATACTCACAAACAATCACAATACAAGGAAATGGAATATGCCATGTGCACATTGAAACAAAGAAATGGAAACACTCATAAGAGCCTCACAGAAAACACCCCTAGCTGTTAGAGACGCTAGGCTCTCCCTTACAGTCTTAACAAATACTCTCGATCCCCCATTTTTTGCCAACCTCTATGCTTTTAAGTGTTTCTCATTACTGCATTGCAGCTTTCCTTTTTTCATTCCCATGCCCATCTTAATTCCTCCCCCACGGACCCTATGCCACGTGTGCCTGGCCAATAATGCCCATAATACCTTTCATTTTTCTAAAATATGTTTTGTGCACCTGGGGTCTACCAATTTATAAACTGTGTAGCCATAACAATACTTTACCCATTGACTAAGAAAGAGGATAAAAAGGAGCTTTCCTAATAAATAACTAGAAAACTTCAACTCTAGAGAAAGTTTATAGTTACACTAATAGTGTTTTATAACTCTCACAAAACAAATCTTAACCACTAAGTGAAATGAGATAAGTGAGAAAAATGTGAGTAATGATGAATGATTGAAAAAAGAGATTGTGAGAGTTGTGTAAATATTGTAGTTATATGGGTAGCATTACTTTAAACTCTATGCATTAGATAGAAGGATGATGATATTGCCTTAAATAGAAAATAAAAGAAGCTAAACTAATACAAAATCAGACGTGCAAACACTTTCTAGAGGTCCCTACAATCAGTAGAGTTTTTGCATCAAAACCTCAAAGAAAATGTGGATAACTTACTTTAGACACTGAATTTTATAAAAATGTCTTATCAAATTAATTTTTTTTTTCTAATGTCATTAAAATATATTTTTTTGAAATTTTTAGATATTAAAATTTCATGATATATCCTTTTAAAATGACCAATTCTACAATACTCAGGAACTTGTTTTTCATTTTTAAAATTTTATTTTAAAATTTTTAAAAAATTTTTATTTTAAGAAATAAGTTAAAAGAATTTAAAAAAATTTTTAAAATTTTCATAACACATTAATTAAAAAATAATTTAAAAACAAACAAACGAAAAAAAGTAAAGAAAATTATTTATTTTTTTAATTTTTAAAAAATTTTTAAAATTTTTTTAACTTATTTCTTAAAATAAAAAATTATAAAAAAATTAAAAAATTAAAAAAAATTTTAAAAATAAAAAACAAGCCGAGCACATGGATATAACCTTTTAAAATACAAACACCTAAATAGAATTATATTAGGAAAAAAAAAAAACTAGGAAAGTGTTGAGATGTGAGAACTTAGGAAGTTCGGAACTCTTAAAATTTCAGATTGTGACCTGGCAAACATTTTCCCGCACAAACAGAAAAGCATCCCGATCACTGCGTTTTTGCTTTCCCTCAGCAAATTTGAAGTCTTGGATTGGAAACCTTATACTAACAGCATTTCATAGAGAGAGAGCAACACCAAGTTCAAAGCTCCTTACAACCAGCAATGGACCCTTACAACAACACCGAAACTGATGACGAAACCATCGCGCTGAGGAAGAAGAGGGCTCGCCGTGTGAGTTTCGCTGACAACGAGATTACCTCTGTTCACATCTTCCGCAGGGACGACGAAGACTCGGAATCCCCCCTCGACTCCAAACCCAGCTCCTCCGCTGACGGGAAAAATCCTGGGAACGACGTTCTAGGGTTTTTTAGGGATTTGGGTGGTGAAAGTGATGAGGATGATCTCAAAGAGTCATCACCATCGCACAATGCTGGGGGGGATGGAGATGACGACGACGGTGAAGCTGTTGATGTGAGGAAGTCCTTTCTGAAGCCAATTGGTTCCCCTTCTCCGGGTAGTAGCACTGCTGGTTCTGCCGCTTCAACTGACGATGGCAAGTTCTAGTTCCTGATATTCTCTCTTATTTTTGTTAGGCTGTTGGGAGGATTGCAAAATGGGTGGAAGGAATATGGTGCGAGATTGTTGTTTTTTTTGGCATTTAGCACTCCCTCTTTTATTTTGCACAAACAGTCGGCATTCTTTTCTTTAACTATAACTAATTTTTGGCTTGAGTTATTGATATTCTTTATATTTGTTTCAGTTGTGTTGGTTTCAGACATTAGACTTCTAATTGTATGTAAATCAATTCAGTAACAGAAGATGTTGAATCCCAACTGGATAGTTGGGATGCTTTTCCTGATAATGAGTTAATTTCAAGCAAATATTTTCTTTTTGTCACTGGTAACGCACTAAAAGTGTAAAATTTATTGTAATATGTGTGCTTTTAATCTTATATGTTTCCTATAATTGCATGTTTCATAAGATATTAGTTATAAACTTGTTCCAATATCATTTCGCAGGAGATGATTTTCATGGCCCTGTATCAGCAAGTTTCATCAGACCTGGACAGTTGTCTGACTCTGCTGCTTCAGATGATAATCCTGATCTTACGATGGATTCAACTGCATTTTCGTTGCATTATCGGAGTCTTGCTTGGTCAGATTCTGGAGATCTCAAGACACCTACAAGATTTGGCATGCCATTTGAAGAGAAAACTCCAAGCCAAACTTCCAGCCCTGCTGCTGCAGGAAGTTCTATGGTACTTACTAAAGTTAAGAAGCAGTCTCCTCAGCCTTCAATGCCTGCTGATACAGCAAGTGCCAGTAGAGATTCAAATGACATGAGTATTGTAGGAGAAAACCCACATAGGTATGATTATGACAGACTTTCTCCTTCAATAGATGCAATTTTGGCAGAAGGAAGCAAGGATTTGCCTTCTGTCTCCGAGTTGGATTCTGCTGCGTCAGATTTATCAAAACAGAGTAAGGCATCTGCTACCAGACGGAACACAAATGGTTACCTCATGGTGAAGAGCCCATCAGATTCAGCAATGGGTGATACTGCAAAACAGGATATGTCAGTTAAGGAGTTGTCTGTGGCTCCAAGCAAATTGGGTGAGATAATTAGATGTTCCATGAGCTTTCCTGTTGATCGAGACAATGATGATTTCTTATTTAACAAAGGTGACGACACAGTTGCTGATGCCTCCATCCACCAAATCCATGCCCTTGATTGTTCCATCAAAGTAAGAAATATGTAATGTTAGTATTTGATGGAAGTCTTGGCCTCTTGCTTTAAATATCTATTTGCATTATTTTAAAGCATTTTTAGTGCAATGGAGGACTTGTTTTTCAAGAATGCCTTCAGCTCTTGCATTCTGCTGGGACTAACACAGGCTTTATCTTCCCTGATATAAAGTATTCATGTTCTTTTGACTGCATTTTTTTATTCTTCTAGATGTTAGGGCCTTTGGCCTTTACCACCTAGTCAGATGCTTATAATGAGCTTATTATAAGGGTGATCATGAGTGTGGTAAAGTCATCTCATAATTTTTCTTTCTTTTATGTACATCTTTTATTTTGAAATAACAGTGGCCTTCTGTGATTCTGTTGAGGATTGATTTAGATATTTGAGGTGCTGTATGCTTAGTTTTATGACTGTTTGTGGGCTATGGTGAACCTTAGAAGTGTGAATTGGTTCTGTTTAGTGGGTTGCCACATATGGTATCCTTGGCAACTATTTTGGTGTGTCAAGTGAGGCTTCTACCCTTGATCTGTATAAACTATAGAGTTGCCTCTTGGAATGCCACATAGATGTTTGGCAGTGTTGGAGAGTCTTGGAGAGGGTTGAGAAGCATCAACTTGGTTGGAAGCACCCATATTTGTCCAACGGAGGTAATATTATCTTCGTTAATGGCAATTTGTCAAGTATCCAAACTTATCATATGTCCCTTTTCCAATTGGGGTCTTGGTTAATTACTTGTCGGCGAAACTACAGAGATTTCTTACGATAAAGGAAGGTGAGCAAAGAATGCTTTTTGTGAGATGGGATAAAGGTTTCTTAATAATTCAGTCTAGGGGTTTGGCATTCTACATATTGGGTATCTTTTAGAATGTTCTCCTTGGTAAGTGGCTTTGGCACTCTGCTGGGGAGCATGATCTTGTTTGGAGGAGGCTGATCAGGCATAAATTTGGTGACAGCACGGGTGGGTGGATTACTTTCGCAGGCTGGCACTAAGGGGGTAGGAGATTAGAAGGCTAACCGTAGTGGATGGAAGAACAACTCATTTTCTTAAAGGTTGTGAGTGGGTGAGTCTTTTTTGGTCATGATCTCTTGAATGTAGACTTTGGGGGTATGTTTGGATTGAGGAGAATGGAGGAAAAGTGAAGGGAATTGAAATTTTAAGGTACTAAAATATAAAATTTTTAATTAATTGTCTATCACACACTTGTATTCATTAAAAGTTTTTATAAATCGAATTTACCTTCAATTTTTTATATATTTTAGTACCTTCAAATTTCCCTTCCCTTCCCTTTTCCTCCATTCTCCTTAATCCAAACATACTCTGAGTCAAGGGTATTGAATTTTTGGGATATAGTGCATCGGCCTAAGTCATCCTCCAAAAGCTAGCTCATGGGGTGAGGGATGCCGCACACTTGTATCCTTTACTCAACCAGCCTACCCGGGCGATGTCAGACTTTTTAGGCCCTGTGTGGTTTTGACTTCCTATACTTCCCTTCATGTGAAGGCATGGGAATATCTCCATCTGAGCGTGCACATCTGACTCCTTGGGCAGTTGGCCCCTGGATTAGGACACAATCTAGAAACAGAACAAAGAGATGGGAAACAGAAGTATATTATGTATTTATGTTACTGTGTGTATACAAAAGCATAGGCCAAATAAATAATACAGAGGACACACCCAACAAAGGGAAAAAAATCTACATGAAGTCACTTAAACGACCAGCACAAAATTAGCCTAAACAGGACCAGGAAATTCCTTAAACAAATCTCCCACTGATTACTCCTCATAAACATGGATTTCACTCTCCTAATTACAATAGAATATTCATCCTTTAAAACGGATTTCCACACTCCCCTTCAAGTTAGATAGTAAATATTTATCATATCCAACTTGCAGATGAACTCATTGAAAACTTGTAGAGACAGTCCCTTTGTGAAGATGTCAACACTCTGCTCTCTTGTAGTACAAATAGTTCCCTCTTCAACCTTTTCCTTGGTAAAGTGTCTGTCCACCTCTACATGTTTGGTACGATCATGTTGAACAAGATTGAGAGAGATGTTGATGACTGCCTTGTTGTCACGGTAGAGTTTGATGGGAAAATTCATTGTGACATGTAATTCCTCCAAGAATTTCCTTAACCACAATCCTTCACACATCCCTTAAGCCACTGCTCTAAATTTAGCTTCAGCACTGCTTCTAGCTATTACATTTTGGTTCTTACTTCTCCATGTTACTAGATTTCCCCACACAAAGGTGCAATAACTAGTAGTAGACCTTCTATCCTTTGTTGAACCTGCCCAATCAGCATCAGTAAATATTTCTACTTCTTTGCTTTCATTTTTCTTGAAGAATAATCCTCGGCCAGGATAACCTTTGAGATATTTGAGGATTTTGTAGATGGCTTCAAGATGAGCTTCCTTAGGTGAATGCATGTGTTGACTCACCATACTTACTGCAAAAGCAATGTCAGGTTTGGTGTGGGAAAGATAGATTAGTTTACCAACTAATCTTTGATATCTTTCCTTCTCAACAGGACCCCCAACTTCCTCAGACCTTCTTCCAACTTCAGTAAGGGTATCACTCGGTTTACATCCAAGCATACTAGTTTCAGTTAGGAGCTCAAGGACATACTTTCGCTGAGAGATGCTAATGCCCTATTTTGATCTAGCAACCTCCATACCCAAGAATTATAATGCAGGAGCATTCCAAGCCCCATGCTATCTATTTACTTTAGTCCTAATTCACTGTACCTCTTATTTCAGTGTGCCAGTTTTAAGCTTTATTTTTTGTTTTAAGTGTACATGTGACCTTTAGGAGCTTAGAATCAGAATTCTTTCCTTGATTGTGTTTTGTCTGTATTTTAGTTCTCACGTGCCTAACACGTGAGAGCCTTCCCTCCCTTAGTATATGTTCTTGTTGCCCGAATGTAATCTTAGCTTTTAGACTTGAAAATATCAGAGATATCTCTCTGCTCAGTGGTTTCTTTGTGCAAGAACCCTATTTTGTCTCTATCGCTTACTCTCAATCCGAGCTCTACTTTAGATCTTTGCTACCCAATCTCTAGTCCTGCATTAGTTGGTATCAAAGCAAATGGTTGATTGTTGTAGCAGTAGAGGAAGACTGGAGAAGGATTCCGAGTTGGTTGAGATGAAGAGGTCGATTGAAGACCTTTTGTGAGATATACGAGCTCTACGACAGCAACGAGTCCCCATTCCATGGTGAGCGGCCGGAAAAGCATCGAAGTGCCGGAAGGAAGTATGGACAAGGAAGACTCGACCTAGAGCGTTGAGAATCTGTTTCATGATCATGAAACCACTACCATTGGAGCATTCAGGTTGGGAAGATTAAATAACCGAACCTATTTATGACATTTATCTAGACTTGGAAGAAGATAGTGAAATAATGGCAAGTGAGAAGAGAGATGTGAACGTACAGGAAATTGTTTATGCGGGGTCTCCGAAGGTTGGAGTTGATTTTGGGTCTTTGACACCAGATAGTTGATGTTGACGAAAGTCATGTGATTGTGGAATGTGCAAAAGGTGGCCCATGCAGGTTTCTTAAATAGCTAAGTACGGGTTTGTTTGTCGGGTTGAACAAGGGTCACATTGTGACCAAGAGGGAATTTACTCCACGCCCATCAGATAGCAAAGGGAAAACCAGTTAGCGTGCCCATTTTGTGACATCGTTGGTACATGAAGTTGCGGGGTTTGCTTAATATGAGAAGTGAATTATTGAGCTACTGAAGGTAGGTAAAGATAAAAGAGAGTTGACAGTGGTAAAGAAGAAACTGGGTGTGGAATACCTTTCTGAAGTTCGGGCCACTGGTTGGCATTGCAGTTAGTTGTTGTCACCGAAACCTCGTGCAAAGACTGTCACCACAACTAGAGAGAGCTGTGGGATTGACCGAAGTATTAATTTCTAATTCTGGTAGTGATTCAGATAGTTCGCATGCAGAGATTATAGCAACAAACTATTCTAAGTGAAAATGGAAAAAGAAGATTCAAAGGATCCTTGATGATACTGTTGTTTCAGTTTTGGCTGATATGGATACATGGATAAATTATCCCCTTTTCCCTCAAGGAGGTCGATATACTATTGATGACATACATTATGCTACTGACTCTATTGCGCTTGTTCCTGTAGGGGACAGTTTTACTAAAGATACTACCCAAGTTCCAATAGTTGATGTCTTGGATTATCCAGATTTCGTTACCAAATTTGTAATTCTTCAAACCTTTAACTTGGCAACTATGAAGCCTAAACAAGGGGATTTCACTGCTACGTTGGGGCTAGAATATTTTGTTGAAGAAATGAGAAATCATTTAATTAAGATAGCAAAGTTTTTATATATCGTACTTGGGTTTGAATCTAGCGTCAATGTTGTCTGCAATAATGGAAGGTTGATTCATCCCATTGACAAAGGCACATATTTTAGTGTTGATTTGCATCTTCTTGAATCAATAGAGTTTCAGCCGGGGGTGATTGTTATTGCTGTACATAATCTGAATAATATTCTGCTTGAGAACTGTGGTAACACAAAAATGCTTCCCTCCCGTGGGAAAGTATTTTCTTTTGATCTTCTTGATCTTGATGATGGTGGAATCCTTGTTTGAAGGGGAATTGGAAATTCTGTAGCTACTTGGCAGCCTTGTCTTCTGTTTTGGATTGTATCCAAGGTATTAAATTTCGTTTCAAAGTACCGTTTTGGTGACTCAGGAAATGGAAATGTTTCGAAAATTTCGTGAAAACCGAAAATTTTTTAAGAAACATTTCGAATAAGTTTAAACAATAATTTTTTTCAGTTTTAAAATATTCTAACATGATAGTAATAGTATAAATATATAATTAAATAATATAGTGTTGAATAATTACATTCTTGTTCAAATAACATTAATATAATTAATGTTCATAAATTTTGGTAACATGTGACATATATAAAACTTAAATTAAATTACATATTATATTCAAAGTCTCAAATTACACAATACATAATCAATAATGATCATTAGAAAATTTGAATCAATTAACAGTAGAATGTGTATGAAGTAAATATCCAAAATATGGATATAATTTAAGAGGAAATTGATAATGTCTTTCTACATGATCACAATAATCAATCCAACTCAACTCATATGAAAGCAGTAAAAATTATCATAATCCCTTTTGAAAAGGATTAAATTTTAAAAAAATGTTTGGATTAAATTTAAATTGTAATAATTTATTGTTAATTTATGGATGAATCTAATTTTGGATTCATTATTTTTTTAATTTATGGATAAAGCTGTTTATCTTTTATAATTATTTTTCAGTGAAATAATTATATTTATTGGGAAGTTATAAAATTTTAAATAATTATTCATAATTTATTATTGGTTTTAAGTAAAAAATTAAGATTAAAAATTTATTTACTCATTTATTAATAAACTAATATATTGAATTTTAAAATTATATATAATAGTGCAAACAAAAATACCGTTATTAAAAGTCTTAACATTTTTTTTATTAATTATCTAATAATTTAATAAAATGGAATAAACAACAAAACAATAAAGACATAGATAACAAAAGGATTTGCCGCTACGTGAGAAATGCCAATGATGCACAAAATGACAAAATCAATAAATTACAAATTAGAAAGTTATAGAAACTAGAAAGTAGAAAGTAGAAACATCCCGCTTTAAGAGTTTCAGAAATAAAAATTCGGATCCTAGAAAAGTAGAAAACTCTTTTCTTACTATTGCGAAATGCGAAAGCTGCTACAAAGAGTCCAGTCCTCTTCTTCTTCACTCTCAATCTTGGCAAACGGTGATGATCTCCTATCCTCGGCCTCGACTCTCGCCGATCTCCTTGCTTTCAGTCTCAAGTCTCACCAATCTCACACTCAGAGGTGCCAGAACTGGGATAATAAGAGGTACTCGGAGGCTGCAGATCTGAGAGTTTTTCACCATTTTTGAGCTTTAGAAGGCATGTTTTTAATTTCTAATTTTCAATTGAGGTTATGTGAGAATTGAGAAGGAATTCTGAACTCAAGTATTGTATTTGTTAGCATTTTGTGTGAATTATTTGGGGGAATCTCTGTTATTTGTAAGTCTGAAAAGTTAAAATTTGAGGAGAAGTAGCAATGCAGGGGAGTTAGACTTCAGTTCAAATTTTTTTCACATTTAAGAACAATTTTCATCTCATATTTTCATATGATTGTAAATTTCGATTCGATGAGTTTTGTGAATTTCGTATGAAAATCAACGAAATCCTCCTTTCGAAATGGTTGATTTTCACAACTAATCTCTTGTACCGTTTTGGTCACGCATGAAACCGAAATGTTTCGTGCATTTCGACCGAAATGGCACAAAATTTAATTCCTTGATTGTATCTTTATGTATTTAAATCTGAAAAACTTCAGAGTTACCAGCGATATCTAAACATGATTGGTACACAAATCCTTGAGCTTTTGCTATTAGAGACTGTTACCATTTGGAGGTTTATAAGTGATATTTACCAGTGAGGAACAATACTCGAATCAACTGGAATCGGAAATTCAAATTCCTGATGCTGACTCATCACATTATGGAGTTACAAAGTACGCAAGCTTCAACATGGAATTAATAGACATTGTTTCTGACTATGTGGAGTTAATGGAGACTGTATTTGAATTCCAGTTAAATAGACGCTTTTGTTCAAGGCCAAATTTCAGATTTATATTTTGTTAAAAGTATCTAAGCTATGTTAGTAAGGGTATTTTAGTTTTTAGTCTTTTAGTCTCAGTATTTCTATTAGACTGTATTTCCTTTC
>JASKGM010006326.1:0-11188 GCA_034509205.1 Ceratonia siliqua
GTTTTCCACTTCCACAATCAAGCCTTGTAAAGCCTCTTTCATCCTCTTTGTCTTTGCCCTAGTCATTGGACCGCCAAATCTATTCAATGGATCTTGAGAGTATTTAGGAACATTGACTTGGTCAGCATCTCGATCTCCATTATTCACTGTGTTTGTTGGCATTGGGTACTAGAGGAGTTAGAGAATATATGATGGCGTTTGGTGAAAACCAAATTAATGATGTTGCAGCAAACAAAATTGTCATGCAGGAATTCATGGTTCTTCTTGTGGGAGCACCCTCTTTCAAGGAAGGCATGAAGATGGGTGTAGAAGTATATCTTCCTTCTGCAAATGGACCTACACATGCAAATTCCAGTGACATTGTTACCTCCATCTTATCTCAACACAAGAATAGAAGGCTGGGCCTCTTTAATGTAGAGGTTGGAGACACACTCTGGTTTATGGTAAAATAATGTCTCTTGCTGTTAAGAGTCTTAAGACAAAGACAAAGGATTTGGTTGAATATGGGGTGATTGATTGAGGAGAACTGAAATCAAGGCGTTATATAAATGTCTATAGAAAAGGCGCAATACTTCCTCATACTGTGATCTTTGCTAATGAAGGAGAAAATTATGGTGATGCCAGCAGTCTTGCAAAAGTCAAAGCTAATGAAAATGGGTTTGCAAATATTTCAAAACAAATTGTTGAAAGGAATAAGGGAAATGATTATGATCCAAAGCTCAGTGAGCTTAAAGCAACGACAACCAATGGGGTTAATGCAGAAAGGCTTGCAATACACTTCCAAATCGTCAGGCTTCAACAGGCAATAATCACATGGATGGTCAACCTAAGGGAAATTGCATGGAACCAGTTCAAAGTGGCGCTTCTCGAGAAACTATCCTGAGTTTATCCTTGGGGACAAAGATCAAAAAGGGAGGGGGCAATGATATGTATCCTTTTGTGAAGTTACCCGCCTGTATTAGCAAGGAGTAGACTCAAGTGCTAGTATCTTAGCCTGGGAGGGTGGTTAGCCATTTATTGGTGTTATGGTGTTTTGATTAGTTGTTAAGAAAGTAGTTTTACTTTCCGCCAGTTACTGTTTATGTCCTTAATAGTTGCTTGTACATATGTCTATGTATTTTGCTGCAATGGAAGTCATGAATGAAGTATTATTCAACTCTCCTCCTCTTCTTCCTAAACTTTTCTCTCTGAATTATCTCCTTTCCTCCTCTACCAGAGATGTTTCCTTATCCCAACCTCTGGTAGCAGTGATGAGCCCATTATATTTGGGATCCAAACCACATGATAATCCTTCCCATTCTTACCTCACTAATAGCATTTCGTGGAGCCATTTTTGAAAGCTTACTGTAGATTGTCTTAACTTTTGAAAAAGATTGACTTATCAACATATCATTTTGTTGTACTGTCATCAACTCATTCCAAAAGCTGCAACCTTGCCTCATTGGTCTTCGTAAAACGTGTGGCAAGTGTGTCCCACGCCTCCTTAGGTGTCACTGCATCTTTAATGAAATTTAAAAATTCATCCTTTACATAAATTGCGTACTTAGCTTTACTAGCCTTTTTCTTCCAATTCTTTAACTCCTCCTCGTCGATTGGTGGTGTGGTCTCTTTGCTAGCAATGATGTCCCATAAATCTTGTGCCTGCAAATAAAATTGAATGCAAACACTCCACGTGTTGTAATTGCCATTATTCAGCTTCTCGATTGAGTTAGGCGATGATCCAAAATCCACAATCATAAATTTGGAAGTGCTTAGCACTTTATCCCAATAAGCTCAGCCCCAAACCAAAAACTTTTACCATCTGTGGCTGTACTTCGGCAGAATCTCCTTGCACCATGATCCCTGATTGCATAGTTGAGCACACAACATTCTAGCTTAAACACCCAACTGACGATCTCAAACCAACTTGGTTTTGATACCATTGTTGAGAAAAAATTAGAGCAAGAGTAGGACACTAATGAGAATAATTTATTTATCACTCACTAAAATATTGGTACACTTACAATAGATGACCAGTCATATTTCCATTCTAGTCATTCATATTCATAGTAAAATAACGGTTAAGATATACTGTTCATTTTTTCATTTTTCACTTATCATGACCGTTCATTCACTTTGAACGGTTAAGATTTCAAAAATATGATCGGTCATATTATTTGATGACCAGATCCACTTTTACTTACAATACACAAAATAATGTCACCAATTCTCATAAGGACACCTCTCACACACTTGCTCACACTTCACACTTTCTCACCTGTTAATCTGCACTTTTCACTCTACACTCTTACACATCACTTCCACAATGCACCTAGGCTTTAATCCTTTTAGTTAGTTTCCAGATGATTTTCATATATATAGAACAATTTGCTTCTAGATTTTTCCTTACTCATTTTACTGCACGTTTATATTTGCCTGTGCCCAGCACCTTCCATATTTTTCTAGACGATGCTGAGAAGTGATGATCTTTAATCCCCTCACCCTACACACACATGTAACTAAACAATGGTATGACTGATAGTCTTTTATGCATGAAAAGTCTGCAAATTAAAATGTATGATTGAGCTAAAACGTTAGTATAGGTGATAATATGTTATGATTGGTAATAATTTGCCGAATGTTATGTTATTACTGTATGCATTATTACTCTTAAATTGATTAATTGATCGTTTTATTTATTCAACACCTTTTTTGTACTTTATTATTCACCATAGATATAATATTGATAGATAATAATAAAATAATATATATAAAAATATGTGTGAAAGTAATGTAAGAATAATATTACTTACCCAATAATAGGCCATTTTTGTTGAACCATCACTTATAGTGGCCTTATGAGACCCTTGATCAAAACAAGATTTTTTGATTTCCTGTAAGGTAAAATCCTTATCAAGAAAGCTCGAAGAGCCAGGATGAATGACGGCCAGCAAGCCTTAATTTAGTTTAATAAGAGAGTTGTTATCTTGACACATTTTTAGTAAAATATTTTGATTGGCTTGGGATTTTGGGTTTTGAATGCAGTAAACTTCCAATGTTTTTTTGACATAATTATCAATTTTTATTAAGTAAAATCACCATGCCTAAAAATAAAAAAGAGATGATAACCTACTTGGTTGCAGCAGTAACATGTGATACTTCAATCCACCATGTGAATAGAGAATGCATTTGTTATCCCTTAAACACGCTTAAGTCTTAATAATGAATAAAAGCTAGCTTGAACCATCGCAAATAATCATGCCACTAACTAAGCATTTTCTAATTTAAGCATTAACTAGTTTAGAAAGATCACTTGGTATGGAAGATATAATATTTTTCAACATTTTTGTGATCTTGTCATCTTAGTAGTTCAGTTAAAGTGATACAGAAAAGTGAAAGGTGAACTAATTAATGACTACTCAACCTTAGCAACAAAAATTTCTCCAAACACTTAAATCACTGGCGTGGCATTTCCAACTTCCATGTTCATGGTTGAGCCTATATTTGCGTCTTCACTGGTTTTCTTTGCTGCATCATATGAAGCGTGCAACGCGACAAACACATAGTAGATTAAAAGAAGTAACGTCCAAACCATGAACCTCACAAATTATGGCCCATTAACCGATCCCATTATGAAGATATTCATAGCAATGTAAGCTGATGACAACCAAGGTAGAAATGGTGTCCCCCATATTTTTGGCTTCCTTGGTTGTGTCACTGTCAATTGGAGGCCAAGTGTAGCCAACAACCAAATTGGTACTGTCACTGTGTACCCAATCCATCCTTTGTTGCTTATGGCCCAGTAAGCAGCTGAGCTTATTGAGGATCCTATTATCAACATAAAGAAACCAATGAGTTTGTTTCTATCAAAATTTGATGTCTCACCGGCAACATAGTACCACCTCACTAACAAAGCAACTGCTACAAGGGAAAAGATGAACAGGGTTGAAATGGAAAGGAGGTTTGCCAACACATCAAGGTCAGTGAAGAATGCAACAATGGAATTTGCCAGTCATGATGATTATGGCATTTACTGGCGTCACAGTTTTCTCATTGATGATTGCAAGAAATGGAGGCGCCATATGTGTTCGTGCGATGTGTGTGAAGTACCGTGCTTGATTGATGACGTTAACGAGTAAAATTGTGGTCATGCGCTTCAATGCTCCTAATGCAATAATGTACTTGCCCAATTCATACCTGCTGCTTGGAATGCTACTGGGAAGGGCGCATTGGCATCTATTTGGCCGTATGGCTGCATTAGGCACAATGTTGCTACCAAAAGGATATAGATAGTTATTGTAATCAGCATAGAACGAATTAAGCCAATTGGTATATCTCTTCCAGGATTCTTGATCTCCTCCGCCAAGGTTGCTACCCCATCAAATCCAACATAAGCAAAGAAAAGCACAGCGAAAGCTTTCAGAATACCTTTAGCCCCAAAAGGGATGAAGGTTGAATAGTTGGCAGGGTTAGCCCTAGTGATACCTGCAACAAAAATGAATGCCAAGACTATAAAATGCATGATGGTGGCCAAGGAATTAAATCTTGACTATCCCTTCATGCTTAGGGAGGCTCCAATGCAAACAGTAACTGAGACAGCGACTGCAATAGGGTCTAAATGGCTGAAGTCCTCTGCCAAAGCAAAAACATTCCATCTAAAATCGTTTGGTTCATGGTTGCACAAAGTAATGAAGTAAGAAGTCCAAGAGCGGGCTACACTAACACCAACGACTATGTACTCGAAGAGAATGTTACCAGCAGTAATGTAAGCCACAAAATCACCAAGCTCCACTCTAAGATATGCAAATGATCTGCCAGCCACTGGGAGTTCAACTAAGAACTCAGTGTAGCATAGCACTGAGAGTAACGCTGACACACCGGATATTAAATAAGATATTATGACCGCTGAACCTGCATAATTTCTGGCAGCATCGCCAATGAGGACAAAAATTCCTGCACCCAATATAAGCCCAAGTCTGAAGCATATGAGATCCCACCAGTTGAAAGTTTTCTTCATCTCGTGTTGGCTACGAGCGCGAATTTTGTTCAGCTCCAAGTGATGCAGTAGCTGTGTTGGAAGCTTAGGTGGCAGATTTAAGTTGAGGTGTATCCAGGTTATTTCTGTTATTGGTGAGTTAGTTGTATTAGCATGTCACGTGAGTAGCTTGTGCTATAATTGTAGTTACCTTTGATTCTAATATATAAATGATGTAATTCTGGAATTGAATGTAAGAAAGTACAATTTGAAGAATATCCTACTCTCATTTTTTCTAACTCTCTCGCTCTAGAATTTTCTCTTGGAATCTATTCTTGATTTAGTTTCCCTGGAAATTCCATTAAAGATTCTCAATCTTACATGAAGATCTTGAATACCTAATTTCTTGTATCATCATGGTATCAAATCCTTCGATCTCCGGCGAGGATTATGGCAAAAAAAATAAATAAATCGCAAACAGTTATCAAAGAAGTGGAAGATAATTTCAATCGGAAAATGGCAGCTATGGATGAAAGAGTTACCAGAATGTTTGATGGATTGAGGAAGTTAATGATTAAAATATCAGTACAGAAAGAAGCCAAAGTTGCATCAAGTCAAATTGGAGATGAAGAGGATAGAAATGCTGAAATGCCAGTTAGAAGAAATGTGTTTCAGGGAGGTAACTCTAATCCTACTTCTAATTATGGATCTAGGCTAGCAAAAGTTGAATTTCCTAGATTTGATGGAGAAGGATTAAATGAGTGGCTATATAAATATGATCAGTATTTTTTCATTGATAATACCTCTTAAGAAATCAAAGTAAGGTTAGCATCCATTCATTTGGATGGTAGAGCCTTGCAATGGCATCATTCTTACATCAAATCCTTAATATCTTCTTCATTACCTTCCCAGACTGAGTATGTAATAGCTATGGTCAATAGATTTGTGGATACTTATGATGATCCTATGAATGACCTTAAGAAACTACAATAGACTAGAATAGTAAAAGATTATCATGATGCTTTTGATATGGTGTTGAGTAAAGTGCAAATATCTAAAGAATATGAAGTGAGTTCTTTTGTTTGTGGCCTTCGACATGATATTCATATACATGTTAGGATGTTTAGGCCTAAAAGTACTAGAGAAGCATATTTTCTAGCAAAATTGTATGAGTCGCACATCCAAGCCAATACTATGCAAGAAATATGTCTAGAGTTAATACTAAGACAAATGTATCTGCTTCTAGTTTTATAAGCACTTATAAACCTAAAGCAAGACAGACATCAACTGCTAATTCAAATATTAGCAAACAACAGACTCCTTTGTTACCAAAACCTGTTGCACCACTATCAAAACCTGCTTAGAGATAGAATATACCTCTCACGTTAACAGAAATTAATGAGAGAAAAAACCCAAAGGAATTTGTTTTATTTGTGATGAACCTTGTACCCCAGGTCATCATTTGAAGCATAAGATAGCTCAGCTGTACCTAATGGAATTAGAGGATGAGCCAGAAATAGATAGAGTGGTTGTGCTTACCAGTCCAAAACTAGAAGTGTGGGAAGGTACTACTGATCACTATGAGATTTCTCTTAATGCTCTTACTGGAATAGCCAATTTTCAAACAATGAGAATAACTACATATTGTGATAAGAAACCTCTCTTTATTTTGGTAGACATTGGCAGTACACAAAACTTTCTTGATCAACAAGTAGCCATAAAGCTAGGTTGCAAACTAGAACTTATACCTCCATTGATAGTTTTAGTAGCAGATGGGGGAAAACTACAAGTAACTTCCAAAGTGCGAGAATTAAAATGGAAGCTACAGGGAACCTTATTTTCTACTGAGTTGATGGTAATACCATTAGGAAATTGTGATATTGTGCTTAGAATCCAGTGGTTGTTTACATTAAGCCCTATTATACAGGATTTCAAGAAGCTGACTATGGAGTTTTCTGTTAAAGGTAAGAGGCATGCACTTAGAGGAGCCACTTATGGTATTCCTAAACCTATTCAGGGAGAACAATTAGATGAAGCTATTTCTCAAGGAGCTCAGTTGTCTATGATGCACATCTGTCATTCCTTGAGTCACTTTGTATAACCTCAAATTTGCACTGTCACTACTGTAAGCAATGAGACTATAGTTGATAAGTTGCCTGATGCTATAGATAGCTTACTTAATGAGTTTAAAGACATTTTTGAGGAGCCCAAGACATTACCTCCCTTTAGAGAGGGGCAAGATCATAAAATTCCATTACTTGAAGGTTTTAGTCCCATTAATAAAAAACCGTACAGATATGCTTCTTTCCAAAAAGATATAATTAACAAATTAGTAATGGAGACGCTTGACAGTGGGGTGGTGCAGCCTAGTACAAGTCCTTGTGCTTCACCTGTGGTTTTAGTAGGCAAAAAAGATGGAAGTTAGAGGCTTTGTGTAGATTACAGGAGTTTGAACAAAACTACAATTAAGGACAACTTTCCAATTCCTATGATGGATGATTTAGGGGTTCAACCATTTTTCTAAGCTGGATCTTAGAGCTGGTTATCACCAGGTCAGAATGCATCCAAGTGACATTTATAAAACTGTCTTAAGGACCCATTTTGGACACTATGAGTACGTTGTCATGCCTTTTGGATTGACAAATGCCCCTGCTACTTTTCAGCATTTGATGAATTCAGTGTTTAGAAAATATTTGAGGGAGTTTGTGCTTGTTTTGTTTTTATGACATCTTAATATATAGTATAGACTTGCCTACTCATCTACTGCATCTAGAGAAAGTTCTTCTGTTATTCAGACAACATAAGTTGTATGCTAAAAAGAATAAATGTTTTTTTCTGCTCATAAAGTGGAATATTTGGGACATTTTATCTCTGCTGAGGGTATCTCCACTGATTCTTCCAAGGTAAATGTTATGCAAAGATGGCATATTCCCGGTACAATTAAGCAACTCAAACGGTTCCTTGGGTTAGCTGGTTATTATAGGAGGTTTGTCCAGGATTATGGCCAAATAGCAAAGCTATTGACTACCTTGATAAAGAAAAATAATTTTTTCTGGGATGAGACTGCCACTGTTGCATTTCAGAGATTGAAATTGGCTTTAATGCCAGCACTTGTTTTATCTCTACCAAATTTCAGCAAGGCCTTTGTTGTTGAGACAGATGCTAGTAATTAGGGCATTGAGGCTGTGCTGATGCAAGAACATCACCCAGTTTCTTTCATTAGTAGAGCTCTCAGTCATAAACATCAAAGTTTATCAGTTTATGAAAAGGAACCTTGTTAATCGACATTTTGAAATAAAAACTTATCAAAGGAGTTTAAAATATCTGTTGGACCAGAAATTGAATTCTCTTTTACAGCAAAGTTGTTTAGGCAAATTGATGGGGTTAGATTGGTGCTGAAATTTTAATGATTACTATTGAAAATATTTCCCATGAATTACTGGATGAGATTAAATTGAGTTATCAGTTCGATATCACCCTTCAAGCCTTTATTCAAAAATTATAGATTAATCCTGCTAAACATCCAGCTTTTTTATAGTAGGAGGGACTTTTGAGAAAGCATGGCAAATTAGGGGTGGATAAGGATATCCCTTTAAGAGAGAAAATCCTTCACCAGTTACATGTATCTTCTGCAGGAGGGCACTCTAGCCAAGATGCTACCTTGCATAGAGTGAAATCATTTTTTTTTGGAGGTGTAAGTATGATACCACTGCTAGTCCTGGCCTACCTTGCATCTAAAGATGTCCAGCATTACATTCGACAGTGTGAAACTTGCCAGAGGTGTAAGTATGATTCCACTACTAGTCTTGGCCTATTACAACCACTTCCTATTCCCCAATATATTTGGTGTGACATCACGATGGATTTTATTGAGGGATTACCTATGTCCAAGGGGAAGTTAGTGATTCTGGTTATCGTGGACAGATTGAGTAAGGGGGCTCACTTTGTGGCACTTTCTCATCCTTACAATGTTGCTAGTGTCAATTAGACCTTTTTGGATAATGTGTTTAAAATTCATGGCTTACCTACTAGTATTACCACTTATCGAGATCCAGTATTCACTAGTGAATTCTGGAATGAATTATTTCGCTTACAAGGAGGTGCTTTGCCATGATCTTTTGCTTACCATCCTTAAATGAATGGACATTCGGAGGTCGTTAACCATTGCTTGGAAACATACCTTCATTGTATGTGTTGGAACACTCCTCAAAATTGGGTTAATTGGCTTCCACTTGCAGAATGGTGGTATAACACCACATTTCATTCCACCACTAAGACTACTCCTTATGAGGTGATGTTTAGTCAGCCTCTTCCTCTTCATTTTCCTTATCTGCTAGAGGAGTCCTAGATAGAAATGGTTGACCACAACTTACAACAGCAAGAAATGATGATCACTCTTTTGAAATTTCATTTGTCTCGAGCTCAGAATCGTATGAAGCAATTAGCTTACACACATCAAACTGACATAACGTTTGACATTGGAGATTATGTATATGTCAAGTTGTAGCCTTATCGTCAAAGTTCTGTGGAACATAGAGTTCACCCGAAACTAGCTCCTAAATACTATGGCCCTTATGCCATTGTTGATAGGATAAGTCAAGTGGATTATACATTGGCTCTACCACCGCAAGCTCACATACATAACACTTTTCATGTGCATAGTTAAAAAAACATGTGGGGACTGTCGTTACCACTTCTGCTATTCTTGAGCATTTCACCACTTTTGATACACCACATGAACCTGAGGCTATCCTTGATCGAATCGTAGCCAATCGTAATGGTCAACATGTCATTAAGGTTTTGATCAAGTGGGTTGATAAATCTGAAGATGACTCTACTTAGAAATTCTACTATGATTTACTCAAGCGTTTCCCTAAATTCTGCCCTTAAGGACAAGGGTCTTGTTCGATGAGGGAATGAGTGATGCAGTAGCTGTGTTGGAAGCTTAGGTGGCAGATTTTAGTTAAGGTGTATCCAGGTTATTTCTGTAATTGGTGAGTTAGTTGTATTACCAAGTGATCAAGGGATCGAGCAAAGATATGGTCTTTAAGCCGGGTTTTTGTGCTACTAAGTGCCTTGACATAGCTTTCCCAGCTCTGAAATGATTCTTCTGCAGGAAATCTTCTTTGCTTATGCATCCTCTCTTCTTAATGCTATTGCCATTTCCACTACGGCCACCATTATTACTATTACTGCTCACCATTCTTGCCCTGGGACAATCACAAGAAAAACAAATTGGCATTTTATTTTTATATATGGAGAAACCTGAAGCGTAAAATTTGATGGCAAAATAAAATTTACAATAAGGCTTTGTTTATTTTGTCAAAAAATAAAATATCCAAATTTTTTTTATAGTAGATTTTTTTATTACTTGTTTTGTTCAAAAAATTATTTTTATTTAGATAATTAGATGAAAATATTTCTTTTGTGAGATAATAGTTGGTGATGCAATAAAAGTAGGGTGATGAGTGCTAGTGGTAATGGAGATAACAACAAGTCAATTTTTCATGAAAAAAAAAAAGTTTATAGCGGCCTTAACTCAATTTTAAAAGTTTTATTTTAACTTCAACTCAATGCAAATGCTTAGATTTGAGTTTGAGTACAAACTTAACTTGTTTTCAAAATTTTTATTTGAGCTTGAGCTTGACATATACATTTGAGCAATTAATGCCTCTTAAAAATTCTTACTTAGATCCAAACACAATTTTAAGCCCGATTAAATGATTAATACATTTTAATAATATGTTTAAAAATAATAATTTTTTTACTTATATTTTAAGAATTTTTTGAAATATTAGAACAAAATTTAGATTATTTAATTTTTTTTTAAAGCAAAACAAACACAACTTTTTTTATGTCAAAAACTTAAAAAAAAAAATCAACAAAACAGCCTAAAGAAAAAAGGAGAATCTAGATATGATTAATGAAGGATTGGATGACAATATCATTTATTCTGTTTTCAAAATAGAGAAGAGGTCAAAGTACAACAACACACACTTAATCTTGTAAACAGTTATGGAGGTCTTGACGGAAATTGGTTATTTAGTGAGAATGTTAAGTCAAAATGGGAGAGATTCCTAGTTGGTATCTTATCTAAATCTACTCTCCACGATAAGATAATGTTGATTAATTAAGGTCTTTTCGCATTATCTTTTTTTTTTGGGTAAAATTTAAAACTTGTATTAATCCAAATCAATAGAAGAAAATGTACAAGAAATTTGCAATTGGCACTAT
>JASKGM010006327.1:0-43216 GCA_034509205.1 Ceratonia siliqua
AGTTTTTATTTTACTTCTTTCAGAATCAGAGAGATTCAAGTATGGAGGAGCCATTGGTAAGCCCAAATAAATAGCTGAAGAGATAACAACAAACACCGATTTAATATTATATGGGTTGTATGAAAAAGAATAAAAAATTTTAAATTCTAATAATGTAAATTACGATTTTGAATTGTGGTTAAAGTTGCAATTACATTTATTGCAAGAAAACACGACAAAATACAAAGCTACCCCAATAATTTTGTTGTAACCACAACTGTGGTTGTTGACTACAATTTAAAATTCATATGAAAATATTTGAGCGAGTGTTTTTATCTTGTAGAAAACTTACCGAGAAAATCTGCCCCAGTTTTGCCATTGGTGAATCGACCAGTTACATTGTTAAGATCAATACCAGAAGGCCACTTATCTGCCTTTGCTCGGGTATTTAGATTATTGTTGTTTCCAGCATCTGCAGTTGAATCACCGAAAACATACACTGCTGGTACGAGTTTTCGTTTGGCGTTGAGAGTGAGAACTTGGTGTGCAATAAAGGTAAAAACCAATAACAACAATTTTGAACTTGCCATATCTTCTTCAATGTGGAAACCTTAACTTGAATGTTGAGAATGACATTGCCACTCCATGAATTTATATATTGGCGAAATAGTAATTTTGTTGGCAAAGACAACACAAACGAAGTTAAGGTTGTTGAAAAAAAAAAAAAGCAGTTTTGATTAATAGAATGAAAATGAAACAAAGATAAGAATACACTAAAAATAAACAATATATGTGCTGTTGTTTCTCAATTTTGTAACTTTACACTAGCTTTCCTTGCGATTCACCTAAAAATAGGTTTTGCTTTGCGAGAAACTATTCATTAGTTTTGTACGTAACACATCAAATTTAGACACAACTAAGCACGAAATGGCAACACATTAGTAATGGCAATGGCTAATTAACAACTAAGTAAATTGATAAAATGAATCAATCTCTAAGCTTGATTAATGTCTTTGTAAGGGTGTGATCATATCAATACTAATGCACCGAATTCTATTTCACCATTAAGCATGCTTGAATGAGAGTAGTACTAGATTGACTTACCTTTTAGAAAGTAGTGTTGAACCACTTTTTCTTTGTTGACTACCGAAAAAACAAAGAAGTATTAGTAAAAATAAAAATAATTTGTTTCATTTTAATCTTTTAAATAAGTAAAGTTCTCCCTAAACGAAGAAGACATAAGATTATGACAAAACCACTTCCCTGTCCTGTTTGTTCTATTTCCTTCGAAGGTTATACTCAGTGCACATAATTAGAATACTCAGGAACTTCATTTTTTTGATAATTTGTATATAACTAAAATATGACGATAATAAGTAACTAGATGTGATATCTTTTAAATGTTTAAATAGTATACATGTATCTTTGGTTCAATTTTTAATACCATCACATATTAAAAAAATCAATAATAGTTTTGATCCATTCATAGCATGTTAGAATGTGTATGCGTTGTAAAAAAATAACAAATGGATAATATTGATCTTCAACTATGATTAGATTCACATAGTTAAGATGATTAATAAAAGAAATGGTTAATTGTACTCGTGTTTCTCTGCAATACTATATTTTAAAAGGGTGTTTCACAAAACTTGTTTTTTACTCTAGTGCCTCAAATCATTCTATTACGATACGGAATGATAGCATCAAAGGAAAGTAAATAAAATTTTATTCAAAATTGTTATGGAATATAGTACTTATAGATATATAAAAAAAAAACAAATAGGTTAAAACATATAGAGAATACATTTGTATTTTGTAAAATATATGTTAGTTAATACTTCAACATATAGAAACACTTTGATTCTAGACGAGAATAAGATCAAAAAATATAGAACAAAATGGCACATCGATGTTCCCTCTCCTCACTCAAACTATAATGGAAAGAGGGACCAAAAGCCCTTTATAGAGCCTTTTAATGATTGAACTTATCAAAGAACCGTGGCCCTTCACTTTTTTCTTATATATATAAATCTAATTATTTCATGTCATTAAAAGAGAGATTATATATACATATAATCATTATTGAATATGAAGTACTTATTAACTTTGTGAATGTAGATATGTCATTGCTCTTTCTTTCTTTTTTTTTTGTTAATAAATCAAGTTGTCATTCCTCTTTTTACCACACTTGTATGCGGGGCGCGTGTGTGATAAGTAAGGTCTAAGTTCTTTTACTTAGTATAATATTGTAAGATGCCATTTTTTTATTAAATTGTGTATATGCAATAAATTGTCATATCTAAATATGATTTTTAATTTTTTATATTCCTAGTTATATAAAAATTCTTAATTCTTAATTTTTGGCTAAAGTTTACTTTTGATCCTTTAAATTTTGTTGGTTTCATATATATATGTTCCACAACTTATACAATAACATTAAGTTTATTCTTCTCGTTAACTTTGTTAAGCCCACCAACGAAATTTGTTGACGTGTCGCCTACGTGGCAAGTTAATTGTCAACATGAACATTTAATTGCTACAACACATGCTGACAATGAAGCCATGTTTACCAGTTCAGGTGAAGACATGAGCAAGATAAATGATACAAGATCTAGAGAAAAGGGGTAGAGAGAAAAAGAAGGGAGAGAAGTTGAGTTGAGAGTTGTATTATTTCTTAATGATTTCTTATAATAGTTTTCACATATATGACGTGAGATAGATGCAGTCAAACAAAATAACAGAATTAACGCCCTAAGCAACCAATGGACTAACGCTACGTGTAATCTCCTACTATAGGTATCCTACCAGCCACGTTGGTGGTCTTCGGGCCCTCTTATTTACCACTTCCTTCCTTCCATCTGCTGATGTGAAAGATGTTACCATATCAATCCCCCTTATTAGACACGACTTTGCCCTCAACGACAAAGCTGGGGTACAAGGCTCGAAACTCATAAAGAGGCACCCACGTAGCATCCTTGAGCAAAAGGCCATCCTATTGTAATAATAATTGGACATGAGTTCTCATACCCTGACAAACTTGACGTGAGCGAAGTACAACTAGTGGTGTAATCATAGGATAATTATCAACCAAATTAACCTGTAAAGTGCATTATGAACAGTGGGATCTTATTTGTAAGGTTTTAGATGTAAGACATAGAAAATAGGATGTAGCTTGACAGAGTTAAGAAATTACAGACGATATGCCATCAGACCCATTAGAGCTTCAATGGGAAAAGACCCATAGTATCACTTGCTGAGCTTAGTAATAGGTTGTTATGTAAATGTAGTTTGGTGATAAGGTTAAAGTTTAATCAAGACCATATCACCGGGTTGATATTGTTGCTTTCGGCAATGCATATCGGCGTATTGTTTCATATGATTCTGAGCACTTTGAAGATTCACCTTAAGGTCCTAGAGCAACTTATCCCATTGTTGTAATGTTACCTTAACTACCTTAATGTTAGTGTTAGGTTGTGAACAGTATAGCAGAAGAGGAGGAGGGCAACCATAAACCACTTGGAATCGAGTTATCTTAAGTTATGAGTGGTAGGCCGTATTGTAGGAGTATTCAGTCCATGGTAAGAACTGGTACCAATTAGTTGCATGATCAAATGTAAAACTTCAAAGGTATTGTTCCAATCCTCAATTTGTAACCTCTGACAGCCCATCCATTTGCGGATGATAAGCACTACTATATAACAATTTAGTGCCACACAAACGAAAAATTCATGCCAAAATTGACTTAAAAAGATAAGATCTCTATCACTAAGCAAAGTTGATGGCAGACCATGTAACTTGTAGACATATTGGACAAAAACTTTGGCCACTTTGGTAGTTGTGAACCCAATTGAGAGAGTTACAAAATGGGCAGATTGATGACCACCATTATCGTGGTAAACCCATGGTACACTAGTAACCCAATTATAAAGTCCATAGTTAGGTCCTCTTACACTCTGGCAAGGGTTTGGAGTGGTTGTAGTGTACTCACTAGTGCCAAGGTGTCATATTTCGTGTACTGGTAGATAAGACATGTTTGAACATAGTGTTTAATGTCATCGCCACTCAAATTGGGATTAAACACTTGCAGTTGTCTTAAGTACCATAATTATTCCCGTTAATAGGGGAATCATGCAACTCTCGAATAATGTTAAATCTTTTATTGGAGTCAGGACTAACCAAAATCTAAACCTTATAACATATCATCTATGATGTATTTGATGGTGAGGAACAGAGACGCCATCTTGTATAACGGTTTGTTGAAATTAGCTAAATCAACTAATTGATAGTTTCAAGCCTTAGCTTATCCAGAAGTTGACTAGTCTGACTTGTTAGAGCCATTAATATGGATGACTCATTAAATGGTTCATCAATCTTATTCTTTTGGGACAGAGCATATGCAATACGATTACTGGCACCAGGATTGTAGTATATTTCAAAATTGTACCCAAGTAAATTCACTAAGAATTGTTGTTGGTTTAGCATTTGTATTGTCCAGTTCATTAACTCTCTAATACTCTTTGAGGTCAATTTTGATGAGAAACTTGCATCCTAGGATATATTGTCTCCAATTGGCCACAGCCTCAGCTATGGCATATAGCTTATGCACATAAGTGGATACATGCTGCATTCTAGGACTTAGTTTCTTGTTGTAATAAGTAATCATATGTAAATCTTGAACAAGTACAACCCATATCTCGACCCCTAAAGCATCAGTCTCTATGGTAAATGGTAATTCAAAATTCGACAATGCCAACACTAAAGCATTTGCCAAGGTTTCCTTTAGTTGATGAAGGTTGCTTTGGCTATATCAGACCACTTGAAAGCGTCTTTTTGGAGTAAGGTTGTTAATGGTGCAGTAATAGTAGCATAATATTTTTACAAAACAAACGTAATAACCCAAAATTCCTAGTAAACTACGTAACTGTCCCACATTCATAGGTCTTGGCCACTATAGAATATATTTAATCTTAGAAGATTTAGAAGTAACTCCTTGGGCAAACACTATATGACCCAAATACTAGATCTGAGTTTGAGCAAAGGAACATCTACTTTGCTTAGCATACCAGTTATTAGCTCCAAACAACCCAATACCAAATCCAAGTGCTCAACATGCTCTATTATAGTTCTGCTATACACTAATATATTGTTAAAGAAAATGATAATGAATTTCCAAAGGAATGGTTTGAGCATAGCATTCATAGTAGCCTGAAATGTGGCAAGAGGGTTTGTTAACCCAAAAAGCATCACTGCAAATTCATAGTGGCCTTCATATATTCTAAACTTCATTTTATGACGGTCACTAAGGTCCATTCAAATTTGATTATACCATCCAAGAAGATCAATTTTAGAGAATATGGTGGCTCTTGAGAGTTCGTCTACCAATTCATCGACAGTTGGGATTGAGAATTTTTCAGGGGTAATAATCTAGTTAAATGCTTTATAATCCACACAAAATTGCCATATGCCATCTTTTTTTTTTTAACCAACAATACAGGTGATTATTTTAGACTCTTACTCGATTGAATAACCCTTGTGAAAAGCATCTCAATGACTAATTTCTCTATTTCTACTTTTTTAAAATAAGGATACCTATATGGCGTTACATTAACAGGCTTTGCTCCCGGTAGAATATGAATTTGATGGTCATACTCACATTACGGTGGCAACATTTCAGGAATGTTAAAGACATTTTGGTGCTTAGTTAGCACATTTTGTATCTCTACGGTCACCATAGATGATGATTCCTTCACCCTTTCCTCTATTTGTTCTATTGCTATCAATTGATAGCCACAAATTATAGTAGCCGTTGCTATCATTGGTCTCAATTGTTTGAATTGAAATTCTCAAATAGTGCACTAAACGTTCTTGAATAAAATTGTGAGTGGAACCTTCATCAATTAAAATTTAGACTTCATGACTAGAGACAATTCCTGTAAAACGTAGTGTACGTGTAATAGGTTATTCTGTCATGGCCTGTAGATTGATTGTAAGGGATTTTTCTTCATATATTTCAACCATTTTTTATGGACTCTCTAAATTTGACAGTTGATTATCATCTAAGGCTTCTTCATCATGCAACATCAAGACAAATAACTTAGCCTTACTTTTATGTCCTCATGTGAATTTTTCATCGCAATTGTAACTTAAACCCTTTAATCTCCTATCCATCATTTGAGCCTCGGTTAGTTTCTTCATCGATATTCTTGAGCTCTTAACATTGAGCAGAGTATTGCTAGAAGGAATCTTATGAGTTAGTAGTAATGGTAAACTCGATAAAGGTTTAATATTTGGAATGATTACTTGATGCATGGTCAAATTCTTAGCACTAGTGTCGTTAAACTTATCCTCTATGAGCTTAGCCAAATTAATGGCCCGGACGAGGGATTTTGGCTGTAAAGAACGTAGTTCCTACCGAATATCCTCTTGCATTCTTGACTTAAACTAACTTGAAGAAATGAGGCCGACACACTTATGGTTTGATTAGCTAAAGCTTTAAACCTCGACTGGTAATTGGACACACTGGTTGTTTGTGTAAGTTTGGCTAATTCTCCTTAAATATCATGATATTTAGATTGACCAAAATGAATGAGAAGAGCCCTTAGGAATTCATTCCATGTACCAATACAATGCTCTTTGTCTATGTGAAATGAAGCTATCATAAACTGCTGGCAATCTAGAGTTTCATGAAAATTGAAGAATTATTTAGCTTTAAAGATTCATCTATGTGGATCATCTCCATTGAATCTTGGGACATTGAGCTATAATGTTTGTGAAGGATGTAATTGCCAATGGCCACTGCGTTATCCTATTGATTTGTTGAAGACGAAGTAGTTCCACAATGTTTGCAATAGGATTTCTCATATTCTTCTTTAATCTGCCTTCCACTACCATTAACTTCAGGCTAATTTCCTTGAGGATAGCTCTAAGTGAGTTAAACTGCTTGTCGTGAGTTGCTAGACAATTGAGGCAATCTTCTAAAGCCTGTGTCATATATGCTCGGGTCTGATCATCCATGGCTGAATCTCTCAACAAAAGCACCAAAATGATACAAGATCTAGAGAAAAGAGGTAGAGAGAGAAAGAAAAAAGAGAAGTTAACTTGAGAGTTTTATTATTTCTTAACTATTTCTTACAGTAGTTTTCACATATATGATGTGAAACAGAAGCAGTCAAACAAAATAACAGAATTAACACCCTAAGCGACCATTGGACTAAAAGCTACGTCTAATCACCTACTGTGGGTATCCTACCAGCCATGTTGGCGGTCTTTGAGCCCTCTTTTTTACCGCTTCCTTCCTTCCATCTACTAATGTGGCAGATGTTACCATATCAATATACCTCAAGGTTAATGGTGTATGAACAGACGATTCCATGAGACATGTTGAAAATTCTCTTAAAGCATTCTTATGGGTTAAAAGTATAGAATTATATCCTAAGCTGAACAAAATATCACTTCTTTTAAACCAGACATGACAGGACCCAGGAATTTCATCAACATATGTGATTAATGGATTTGGGCTCGAGTGTTTCAAGGAAAAAAAATATTTACTCAACAAGGAGGACAAAGAGATACTTATGGATGGGAGGAAGTTAAACAATGTTATAGGTCCTTCTTATAGAGTTTAGTTTTTATGGTTCCAGTCTTTCTAACCTATATGGTGCTTATGTATATTGGAGTAATTAAGCATGGATTGGAAACCAAAGTTTTCAATATGCTTATAGTGGCGGGGATTTTAAGATGGGTGCTTTCCATACCAGTGCAGTTCATTATTTGCCAATGATTATACTATAGTTCCTACAAAGCATTACAACATGGCTCTGTTAACATGGATGTTTTGATTTCCTTGGGAATAAATGCAACATGGACGTTTCGAAGGGGGAGAAGTGCTCTTACATGAAAGAGAAAGAAGAGAGCAATTGATTGAGAAAAAAGACATAAATGAAGACATTTCAATTGCAAAGGAGAATGCACCCACTTCTCAAAATGACATCGTTTTGGAATACTTCAATGTCAGCATATGACGTGACAATTAAATGTCCATGTTGGATTTTAACTTGCCACATAAGTGGCACATCAACAAATTTCGTAAATAGGGTTGACAAAATTAACTGTAAGGACAAATTTGATACTGTTGTGTAAGTTATGGGACATTAATGGAACCAAAAAAAGTTAAGGGATAAACTTTAAACCTAGTGAAAAGTTAAGAAACCAAAATAAGACTTTAGCCTAATTTTTTAATCAATAAAATGCATGAAAAAGTAAATATATTATGAATTTTGTGAATTTATGTTTACCAATCACTAAAGGTTTGGATGCTGATGTTAGTATCGTGGGTTCATGTTCATAAATGCTTTGGCTCAATGCTTATGCTTTTGGTATGGAACCCAGCAACTAAGCATTTCAGAAAACCCTCGATCACCCAAGGGTTAACTACCATTTAAAGTTCACCATTTGTCTCAAAGTCTTTTGTTATACTCCCAACGATAATGATTACAAGTTAGTAAGGACATACATTATTCATGACTGTATAGGTTAGGGCGATTCTGTGAATGAAATCTACGTTTGTCGAGCTGAGATGTTTTCACTAAACAGTGGGTCTTGGAAAGAAGCTGGTTGTTGCAACTTTCAAGGTCTCCATCCTTACGTTTTAGGAGACAAATCTTTGACAATAGTTAATGAAGCTTTGTTTTGGATGGCATAGGAGGAAAGTGACTTAGTTCAAAGCCAAGTGGTTATTTGTTTTGACACAATTAGTGAAGCTTTTTAGAAGATGAGGGTGCGATCTTCTGTTGATTGCAACACATAAGTGTACAAGAAACTCAATAGTCTATAAGGATTCAATTGCTATGCTTATTTGTGTTAACCTTGAATTTTGATGAATGACCCAAAAAAAACAAAAAGGATTGCCAACTAAAATACTTCATGTGTCATTGTCCTAGGTGGAAGAAAGAGAAAGAAGCATGAAGACAAAATAGTTAAACTCAAAACAAATATATAGGACCACCAAAGAGAGACAAATTCATACGACAAGTAAAGAACCAGTTGGCTACAATTTAAAAGAGTGATCCTTGGTTAGAGCAAAACATAAAAGGTTACTAAAATACCAAAGGGAAAGCTAGAAGAAAAAGAAAAGTGCAAGCTAATAAGGAAAGAAGAAAATCTTGACCAAACAGAACAGGAAATGATCTTCGCCATATTTGAGAGAATCAAGTTACAAAAGTTTAGCAACTACACAATGAGATACCCGTGAAAGGAAATTGCAAAAAGCATGGAAAAAGAAAACAAGATGGGAAGCTACTATCAAAGTCAAATCACTCTAATGAAGAAAGAAAAGGAAAGAAGATAAAAATAAAAGCTACTATCAAGATCCATAAAAAATGCATTACATAAGTATGTTAGAGGAGCAAATGCATTGGATGCATTACTAAGAAGTCAATAGAATTTTCATGATAAAAAAGGAATTGGCTACTTGAAAATTTTAAATATGAAGGAATATAATAACATCCATAAGAAACTGAATAAATCTGATATGAATACATCTACCATAAAATGTAATTTTTGCTGCAGATTTGGTTATACCAGCAGTAATTATTTATTGAAAAGAAATATTTCTAAACTTTTGTGGGTATCAAAATGTACAACCATAGCAAGCACAAGTTCTGCTAACCTCAAAGGACCCAAATCAAATTGGGTACCTAAAATTACTTGACTTTTCTATAGGAATGTTTAAAGAGCAGTGATAAGGAACAAAAATGATATTTGGACAGTGGCTGCTCAAGACACATAACTAGAAATTCTTCTAAATTTGTGTCCATCCAAGAAGTTGATGGTGGTAAGGCCACCTTTGGTGACAATGGTAGAGGGAAGATCATTGGTATAGGAAAATTTAAATTAAATGAATCACATTATATTAATTATATGAAATTGGTTGATGGTCTTAAGCATAATTTAATAAGTATAAGTCAACTGTGTAATAATGGTTACAAAGTCACTTTTGAAACTAAGTATTGTAATGTTCATAATATTAAAAATAACAAAACAGTCTTAATTGGTCATAGGCATAAAAATGTGTATATTCGTAATGTTGATGATATTGATTCACATGATATAAAATATTTTGCTTCCATAAATTATGATTCTTGGTTATGGCATAAGCGACTTGAACATGCAAGCATTCATCTTACTGAAAAATTATCAAAGCTTGAGTTTGTTAAAGATTTTCCTAAAATAAACTTTGAAAAAGATCTTGTTTGTCATGCATGTCAATTAGGTAAACAAACTAGAAGTTCATTTAATGCAAAGAATGAAGTTTCTAGTTCCAGACCTCGAGCTTTGATAGTAAGAGGAATGGCATGGAAATTGTAGATGATTATTCTAGATTTACATGGGTGCTTTTTCTACCACACAAAGATGAAGCATTTGCCACATTTAAAATTGTGTAAAAGATTCAAAATGAAAAGGATGTGTTATTCTTAAAATTCAAAGTGAACATGAGGGAGAATTTCAAAACTGTTGTCATGAGCTATTTACCTTATATGATTAGCGCATAGTTAGGAGTCTTTATTGCTGTAACGGTTAGTTAGGAGTAATTAGCTGATGTATTGCCGTGTCCTCAGCTGTAATATTTTCTTTCCGTTTTTTGCTTATTCTAACTAGCTGTAAAGATTAGCTTTGGTATTCATTGCTGTATATATTTTCAGAGGTATTCCTCTGTATGATGATAAGATAGAAGAAGAAAAAGAGAATTCTTCTCTGACATTCCATTGGGTTGTTCTCTAAGTTATCATGGTATCATAATAATGATCCTAGGAGTGTGCCTTGAAAAATCAGAAACACTAACGATGGCTGGAACAAATGATCTAGTGGAGTTGAAGAAACAACATACAGACTCTCTAATAGATCTTATTGAAACCTTGATAGCAAAGGTGACCCAAGTGCTAACTTAAAATCAGACGCAAGCACCAATGGCAACAACTGACACTTTTGCAGCACAAATAGGTATCAAACTGGATGATACCAATTATGCACTGTGGTCTCAGGTGGTGGAGATGTATATCTTAGGAAAATACAAGCTGGGGTATATAAATGGAGATATTCTGGAGCCCGAACCAACAAACCTAACTTTCAGAAAGTGGAGGACAGAAAATGCCATTGTTAAAGGATGGCTAATCAACTCTATGGATTCAAATCCAATTAGCAATTTTATTCGTTTTTCAACAGCCAAACAGGTATGGGATTCAATTGCTATAATTTATTTCGATGGTCTGATACTTCTCAAGTGTATGCCTTGAAGAAACGTGTTAATAGCATGAAAAAAGCTGGAGGATCCATTGAGTCATACTACAACAATCTCCAAGGTTTGTGGAGAGAAATTGACTTCAGAAGACCAAATCCAATGGAATGCACAAGTGACATTCATAAATATACCAACGCTATGCTATACAGGAAGACAGAGTCTATACTTTTTTAGATGGTCTGAATGACAGACTTAATCGGGTTATAAGTGATGTTCTTTAGACAAAGCCATTTCCAATCATTGAACAAGCTTACACACATGTCTGCAGAGAAGATATTAGGCAAACAATGATTCTAACAAGCTCGGACACCAAAGCAGCAGCAGCAGTTATGGCTACCAAAGGAGCAGGGGAAGGCTTACAAATGATGAAGGCTGAAGCTATTCTACGAATGAGGGAAAATCGAGCATCAAAACAAAAGGCCAAACTTTAGATAGGACTGGATGCACTCACTGTGGTAACAAGAAGCATACTCGTGATACATGCTTTAAGTTACATGGCTATCCGGAGTGGTGGCATGAACTCAAGGCAAAGAAATCAAATGATGGTGTAGGAAGCTCGGGCAGTGTGGTGTTGGCAAGTGCAGAACCACAATTATCTTTAATTCCACAGGTTGAGCATTATAATGAAGCAACAGATCTCAGTGGACAAGGTAACGATAGTTGTACTTTACTCACTTCAAATTAACACAAGTACACTGGCTGGATAGTGGATTCCAGGGCTAAGGACCGTATAACTTTTTGCTCAGTGGATTTCAAAAACACTACCATACCGAGGCAGACTAGTATTGTCAATGCCAATGAGATGACTTACCTAGTGGCTGGGGCTGGAACAATAGCCTTGTCACCCTCTATTTCATTATCTAATACTTTATTAGTTCCTTTACTCTCAAATAAGCTCATATCAGTAGGACAAGCTACTGAAGAATTAAAGTGTGTGGCTCTAATGTATCCAATTTTTTATATTTTTCAGGACATTCTCAGCAAAGAGATCATTGGGCGTGGTACTAAGAGAGGGGGTCTTTATTACATGGATGACTTTAACTCAAGTAGGGTCAATAATGTGCAACACACAAGTGGAACCAAGGAAAAATTAGTCTGGCAATGGCACCGCCGTCTAGGTCATCCTTCATTTAGATACATGAAACATTTGCTCCTGAATTATTTTCAAACTTAAAACTTTCAGATTTCAAGTGTGATACATGCATCCTAGCTAAAAGTCATCGTGTACCTTTCCTGTTAGTTTGAATAAAAGTGTTATTCCCTTTATTTTGATTCATACTAATGTTTGGGGTCCATCGCCCATCACTACAATATCCAGCTCTCGTTGGTTTGTGACTTTCATCGATGACTGTACTTGTATGACTTGGCTATCTTTTTTAAAACATAAAATAAGGTGTTTGGGGTGTTTCGTGCCTTCCATGCTATGATTAAAACTCAGTTCTCTGCAAATGTTTGAATTCTTAGATCAAATAATGGGAGAGATTATGTGAATCAGGAGTTCCAAGCTTACTTTCAGACACATGGTCTTTTACATGAAACCTCATGCCCACAAACCCTATAGCAAAATGGGGTGGCTGAACGCAAGAACAGACATATTTTAGAGACTGTAAGATCTCTACTAATTGGTGCCAATGTCCCTAGTAGACATTGGGAAGATTCAGTTGGTACGGCATTTCACTTATTGAATCGAATGCCATCGAAAGTCCTGGAATTTAAAACCCCTTTGTAGGCGTTGAACAATCATGTTACCTTACCATCTAGCTTACTTATTCATCCTTGGGTATTTAGATGTGAGGTATACACCCATTTACATAAAAATCAAAGGACTAAACTTGATCCATGCGCTGTGAGGTGTGTGTTTCTGGGGTATGCCACAAACCAGAAAGGCTATCATTGCTATGACTCAACCAAGAGCTGCTACTACATCACAATGGATGCCACATTCTTAGAATCAAAAAGCTATTACTCTTCCTCGGCTACCACTTCTCGGTCTCAGGGGGAGACGTGGAGTGAAGGCCCGAAGTGGTGGGAAACGGAAGAAAATAGCGAGTATGGCTCTCTAGAAAGTAAGACACATGAGGAACCTAAGACTAACATACCCGAGCATGCTGGGACTAATGAACCAGAGACTATTGGTGGAACAGATGAACCTGAGAATTTTGATCATGGTGTAAGTGAGAATGCTGGTATTAATGAGGGAGCTAACGATGCAAGTGTAGATAATTCCCCCCTCTCTCACGTACTCAACAATGATCCTCTTAAGAATGTCCATGAGGTAAGCTCTCTTGCACTAGATCATAATCTTAGTTTGGATATTACTACTGCTAGTTATCAATTACCTTTTAGGCATAATAGGGGTGAGCCCCCAGACCGTTATTCACCATACATTGAAGGAAAGGGGTCAAGGTACCCCATTGCAAATTATGTAACTACTGAGGGATTATCTGAACCAATGAAAGCTTTTGCACACAAGCTATCCTCTTGCCATATTCCAAATGGCGTGCACGAGGCATTAGTAGATCCAAATTGGTCACGGGTAATTCAGGAGGAGATGGAAGTGTTACAAAAAAATAACACATGGAATCTAGTCAAATTACCAGAAAGGAAGAAAACGGTATGCTACAAGTGGGTGTTTTCTCTTAAATACAAAGCTGATGGGTCAGTAGAGAGATATAAGGCAAGGTTGGTGGCTAAATGATATACACAAACTTATGGCATAGACTACCAAGAGACTTTCTCACCCGTGGCAAAACTAAATACGGTTAGAGTCTTGATATCTCTTACTGCGAATTTAGAGTGGCCATTACACCAATTTGACTTGAAGAATGCTTTTCTCCATGGAGATCTTGAAGAAGAGGTATATATGGATATTCCACCTGGATATACTATGACATCAAGTAATGAGACTGTATGCAAATTACAACAGTCCTTATATGGGCTAAAACAGTCGCCTCGTGCGTGGTTTGGAAGATTTAGCATGGCCATAAAAAAATATGGGTTTCAACAGAGCAATGCCGACCATACACTCTTCTTAAAACACCGACAAGAAAAGGTTACTGTTCTAATAATCTACGTGGATGATATGATTATTACAGGCAATGACATCGAGGAAATCTCCTTAATTCAAAATAAGTTGGGTACTAAATTTGAAATGCAGAATCTATGAGGGTTAAAGTACTTCCTTGGAATAGAAGTAGCCAGGTCAAGTAAAGGTATTTTCATTTCCCAAAGGAAGTATGTGTTAGACTTATTATCTGAAGTGGGAATGCTTAATTGTAAGCCAGTTGATGCACCAACTGTTCAACATCAAAAATTTGGAGAACAAAGTGATCAAGTTCCAACTAACAAAGAACAATATCAGAGGTCAGTAGGCAAACTAATATACTTGTCTCATACTCGTCCGGACATAGCATATGCAGTTAGTGTGGTAAGTTAATACATGCAAAGTCCAAAAGAAATTCATATGGATGCAGAGATTATAATCCTTCATTATTTAAAATATGCTCCTGATGGAGGACTCATGTTCTCTACGAATAATCATCTAAATGTGGAGGGTTATACATATGCAGATTGGGTAGGCACTTTATCTGATCAAAAATCCACATCTGGATACTTCACCTTTGTTGGAGGTAACTTAGTTACTTAGAGAAGTAAAAAGCAGAAGGTTATGGGCTTATCTAGTGTTGAAGCAGAATTTCGAGGGATGTCAAAAGGAATTTATGAATTGTTGTGGCTAAAAAGGTTATTAACTGAGATCGGCTTCAAACCCAAAGCAAAAATTGAGTTATTTTGTGACAATAAGGCAGCAATTGAAATTTCACACAATCCGGTTCAACATGATCGTACTAAGCATATTGAGGTGGATAGACATTTTATTAAACAGAATCTCGAGGAAAAGATCATCAAACTTCCTTTTGTAAGATCTGAAGACCAACTTGCAAACATGTTAACAAAGGCCGTCTCCAGTAAAAACTTTCACAGCTCACTAGATAAGTTAGGTATTAAAGACATCTACTCACCAACTTGAGAGGGAGTGTTGTCATGAGCTGTTTACCTTATATGATTAGCGTATAGTTAGGAGTCTTTATTGCTGTAACGGTTAGGAGTAATTAGTTGATGTATTGCCGTGTCCTAGGCTGTAATATTTTCTTTCCATTTTTTGCTTATTCTAACTAGCTGTAAAGATTAGCTTTGGTATTCATTGCTGTATATATTTTCAGAGGTATTCCTCTGTATGATGATAAGATAGAAGAAGAAAAAGATAATTCTTCTCTGACATTCCATTGGGTTGTTCTTTGAGTTATCAAAAACTTTTGCAAAGAACTTAGCATTTCTCACAGTTTTTCCTGCCCAAGAACACCAAAACAAAATAGTGTTGTTGAGAGAAAAAATATAACCTTATTGGACATGGCTAGGACCATGCTATGTGAAAACTCTCTCCCTAAGTATTTTTGGGCTGAGGCAACACATATTGCTTGTTACATTTTGAGTCGGTGTTTGATTAGGCCCATAATTAAGAAAACTCTCTATGAACTTTGGAAAGGGAGAAAGCCTAATGTTGGGTATTTTCACATTTTTGGCAACAAGTGTTACATACATAATAATGGGGAAGTGCTACCCAGGAAAATTTGATCCAAGATCTAATGCTAGCATATTCTTAGACAATTCTACCATTAGCAAAGCTTATATAGTGTATAATAAAAGAACTCTAGTTGTAGAAGAAACAGTGCATGCAATCTTTTATGTGACTAACATTTCTTAGGAGAAAAATACTGCAGTTAACAGAGAAGATGAGATGTTCGACAACAGCAATAAAAATGATCTTGTAATAATATCAACCGAGGAACAAAGGGAAGAAACAAATGAAGAAAATGAAGAAGAACAACCCCAACAAATTGAGAAACAACCACAAATTAGAACTAAAATTAAAGCTCCTAGGGAATGGAAATACAATGTCAACTATCTAAATGAATATGTCATTGGTGATCTAATGGAAGAGAGAAGAACACGATCATCCTTAAAATTGTAAAATAACGTTGCTTTCATATCACAAGTAGAGCCAAAGAACATTGAGGAGGCTATCAAAGATGAAGGGTGGATTCTTGCCATACAAGATGAGCTGAATCAATTTTAGCATAATGAGGTTTAGTCTTTTGTTCCCAAACCTAATAATCAATCCATTATTGGAACTAAATAGGTTTTAGGAATAAGATGAAAATGGAAATATAGTAAGAAACAAAGGTAGATTAACAGCTCAAGGATATAATCAAATAGAAGGCATTAATTTTTAAGAAACATATGCTCCTGTTGCTAGGATAGAATCCATATGCATGCTGCTTGCTTTTGCTTCACATAAGGGTTTTAAATTGTCTCAAATGGATGTGAAAAGTCATTTTTGAATGAATTTTTAAATGAAGAAGTGTATGCAAAACAACCACTAGGATTTGAAAATGAAAAATATCCAAAACATGTTTTTAAACTCTCAAAAGCCCTTTATGGCTTGAAACATGCTCTTAGAGCTTCGTATGGAGATTGAACGATTTCTTAATAGAAAATGGTGTTTCTAGAGGAAGAATTGACATTATATTGTTTACAAAAACTATCAAGTATGACTTTCTTCTTATACAAGTGTATGTTGATGATATTATTTTTTGGGAGTACTAATGATTTGATGTGTAAGGATTTTTCAAAGCTTACACAAAGGAATTTGAAATGAGTCTCATGGGAGAATTAACATTCTTTCTTAGTCTACAAGTGAAGCAAACAGCAAAAGGTATATTTATTTTGCCAAGAAAACTATACCAAGGGACTAATCAAAATATTTGGTATGGAAAATTCAAAACCCATGGGAACTCATATAGTCTAGGCACTATCATTGATAAAGATAAGGATTGTAAGAATGTGAATGAGAAAAACTTCAGAGGTATGATTGGCTCACTACTATACTTAACTGCAAGTATACCAGACATAATTTGTAATGTCTGTAAGTGTGCTAGATTCCAAGTCAATCCCAAAGAATCCCATTTATCTACTATAAAAAGAATTTTTAAATATTTAAATGGGACTACTAAGTATGAGCTATGGTATCCCAAGACTGATTCCTTTGAGCTAGTTGACTTTTTAGATGCTGATTTTGCAGGTGATAGAGTGGATAGAAGAGTACAAGTAGAATGTGCCAGTTTCTTGGAAACTATCTCATTTCTTCGCATAGAAACAAACAAACTGATGTATCTCTTTACACAACTGAGGCAGAGTACATAGTAGTAGATAGTTATTGTACCCTGATTTTATGGATGAGACAATAGTTGGAAGACTACCAACTCAAGTACAACAAAGTGCCTACTCTATGTGACAACACAAGTGCCATCCACCTCACAAAGAACCTTGTTCAAAGTTCAAGAACAAAGCACATCATAATCAAACACAACTTTATCTGTGATTATATCTTTAAAGGAAATATTAAAGTAGACTACAAGGACCAACTCATAGATGTTTTTACAAAGCCTCTGCTAGAGCCCAGATTCAACCTACTGAGAAATTTAATTGATATGAAAAATGGCTTAGACTAAGCCCTCTGGTGTATGTCTCTCACTCTATGTCTTCATTTGTGCATTGCTGGTATGCTTTTAAATTATTAGTGAATCTTGCTCGTTCAACCTTATTGTGGAACCTGAATCTGATGAAGCTAAGGCTTCTGCAAGAAGGAAATGGGAAAGACCTTTTATAGAAGAAAATATTGAAACCCCATCTCATCCCTTTGACACAAATATCTTCACAAATACCTATGCTTATCAAAGGTATAATGATTCAACTCTCTGAAGCCTATCATCTCTCATAGAGCTCCCAGTGGTGACCACTAATAAATTTTTTTTTTGTTATTCTTTTTTTGTTGCTTTGTTTTTTTGTTTTTTATTTTTTTGTCTTGCACTCCTTCTCTTTTGCTGATGACAAGAGGGGGAGAAATATAGGTAAAACTATGTCACTTATGTTGCTTAGTAGTTGATAACTTTACTGGAGCTTGATAATAGTTGATTAGATGTTTCATAAGTTGACTTGACTTGTTTGTTAATGATTTTACTAGAAATATTTTGGCAATATATATATTAGTTGACTGGATGTTTGATAAAATAATTTCTATTATAATGGCATATGATTGGTTATGCCAAGTGGTTGTTGGAATGTGTTTTAGCTAACCATACAAGTGTCAAAGATTAAGGGGGAGACATAAATTTAGGGGAAGCAATATCAAGGAAAAGACAAAAATAGTGAAGTAAACCTCAACTGTTATTCCTTTATATCTTATGAAATTTTATAATTCATGTTTTCATTTTCAAAAGGGGGGAGAATGTTGACCTTGAATTTTGATAAATGACCAAATATACAAAACAAAAAAGGTGGTCAACTAAAACACTTCATGTGTCATTGCCCTATGTGAAAGAAAGAGAAAGAAGCATGAAGACATAGCAATTAAACTAAAAACAAATACATGGGACCACCAAAAGGAGACAAAGTCATGTAACAATTAAAAGAACTAGCTGGCTATCATTTAAAGGAGTTATTCTCAGTTAGAGCAAAACATAAAAGAACACTAAAATACAAAAGTTAAAGTCAGAAGAAAAAGGAAGGTGTAAGCTAATAAGGAAAGAAGAAAGTCTTGACAAAACAAATAAGGAAATGATCTTGGCTAGATTTGAGAGAATCAAGTCACAAAAATTTAGCAACTACACAAGTAGATACCTGTGAAAGGAAATTACAGAAAGCATGGGAAAAAAAATTAAAGATTGGAAGCTATTATCAAAGTCAAGTCACTCTAATGAAGAAAGAAAAGGAAAAAAGCTAAAAATATAAATTGCTATCAAGATCCAGAATCAATAGGAGATAAAGTTCATAGTTTCAAAAACCTCATATCAGAGTAAAGCTACAAGTTTCGTGGAAGACAAGATTGTAGGCAACGAATCAAGAGTTCAACGACTAGATCTTGTAGGTATAAGAAGAAGAAGAAGGAACACTGAAAAGACACCAAAACTACGAAAATCACCTGTGAGAAAATCCTTCAAATATCTTATATGGTTTTCTATATTTCTTGTGAGGCACTATAGAAAAAGCCAGAGAGTTTGATCACAAAAGACGCCATCTATCTTCTATAAAAAAAATGTCATTTCTTATTGTTGTAGTTGGTAGTGAGCTTTGGAACCACTTTGTTCATAGTTAGCAGTAAAAACTACTTGTTTTGGTGAACAAGTGAAACTAGGGTTGTAAGGAGTTTATTGATTGGTGGAGAAAAATTCCTTAGGAGTCAAGAGAACTGAATGTAGGTCTTATATGGAGGCTGAACCAGGATAAATTACTGTGTTCTTCCTCATCCCCTTATTGATCATTAAGTTTTAATTTCTAATATGAAGCAAACTGCTTTTGCGGTACCTTAAACTTTTCAGGCACCTCAAAAGTTTTAAAAGACGTCTTTTTTTAAAATTATTTCATATATTTTTAATATTGATTAACAGAAAAATTCAAAAAGATTTGAATTTATTTATAGTGAACCAATTTACCCTTCCCCTCTTTTGTTTAACTTTCAAGTCGTTCAATGAAATGTTTGCTTCTTGTCTTCTTCTTTTTTAATTGTCCGAGTAAAACCTGTTGTCTTTGTTATCATGAACCATTATAATTCAATGTCTACATGAGAAAGAAACTGTACATCTATTGTCATTGTTCTATTATAATATAATAAAAGACTATATATTAATATGAGAAGTTATTAAGTGTCATTCTTTTATAAAATTTTTTTTGGTGTGCTATGGAATGTTTAAACTCTTAAGAGGTTTAACTTTCTAGTCCTTGAATGTTTTTGTTTATTTAGAGACTTGTGGAATCCTGAACATATCTTTTGTCGAAAAGTATAATCCAAAAGTTGGGAAGCTTAACTTCTCAATAGATCGAATTTTTCATAGAATTTCTTAACTTCTTTTTTTCCAAAACAATAGCTGAAAAGAAGGTAGTGAAAGAGATAACTTTCTTATGCGTTGGTTGACAAGTGTCACGTTTAATATTTTTTTTAGATTTTAAAAAGTTTTGAAAATTATGATGGTCACTTTTTCTAAAACATTTAAAATTGAATGCTTGCTCTCCCTTTTTGTTTGATAACTACCCCCAATTTCTTCCACCTTACCCATCATGAGGCGTTTGCTGTATTCAAAGAACAACTAAGATTTTTTAAACCCAAAATGTTGATAGCTGTCACAAATTATAAGAAATTTTTAGGTTGATTTAGTTATAAAAAATATATAGACAAGATCAATCATAAATAAGTACATAAGTTATGTTCATTTCTAGTTAACCTAAAATACAAATTTTGAAGACTAGGTATACCTAAAAATATCACCATAAATCAATTTTATTATCTTAGTTGCCCGAGTTTGGGATTCTATTGACATGCTAATGTAGATCATATGAATATGATCACATTCTTTTGTAATCAAATATAAAAATATAAATGAAATATAAAATAATATAAATAGGGAAAATAGCTCACTTTAATTGGTTAAGTTAGAACTGTCTTTAATTAATTTTTTAAATTAATTTAAAATTAGAAGAACTGAATTAATCTAATAAATAAATTAGAAGGACAAAATTACTTTAATTAATATTACAGAGAAAAAATTACATTACTGAAGAAGCTAGAAGGATAAAATTGTAATTATGCTAAAATAATATTTATAGCAACAGGTATACATCGGCTACCTTTCTGCTCGTTTATTCAATTATAGGAGGAATTTTAGAACATTAGCAGGTATCTTCGATAAGTGAATACTTTTCATTACTATATAATTATAGCTTCTTTTTTTCTTACTTCTTTATTTTCTAACATTTCGTTCTCAATGTAGGATTTGGAGGAGAGCAATTCAACCAAGAAAAGTCTATCAATAAATAACAACCAAAGAAAACAAGAGAAATCAAAATAAAGTGTCACAAAAGATAGCAAACTGAATTTTTTTCTTACTTCTTTATTTTCTAACATTTCGTTCTCAATGTAGGATTTGGAGGAGAGCAATTCAACCAAGAAAAGTCTATCAATAAATAACAACCAAAGAAAACAAGAGAAATCAAAATAAAGTGTCACAAAAGATAGCAAACTGAATTTTTTTAGAATGAGGCTATGAACAAGAAATTAAATAATCTTTATTTCTCGAAGTATTCCTAATTGCTTACGCATAACTTTTAAATAAATAAAAAAAGGCACTATATTGGCAAATTCTAAAAGAGTGTAAGGGCTGCAAGAAGTTTCATTGAAACAATCATTTGAAGTAATCTCATATAATGCTTAAATAATGTTTATAGCAACAGGTATACTTTGTCTACATTTCTTCTTATTTATTCAATTACAGGAGGAATTTTAAAACATTAGCAAGTACCTTTAATAATTAAATACTTTTCATTACTATATAATTATAATTTCTTTTTTTCTTACCATTTTATTTTCTAACATTTCGTTCTCAACCTAGGATTTGGATGAGGGCAATTCAACCAACAAAATTCAATAAAAAAAAAACAATAAAAGAATACCAAAAAGATAAAAGTAAAATGTCAGAAAAGATAGCAAATTGGAAAATTTTAGAATGAGACTATGATCAAGAAATAAAATAATCTTCATTTCTCGAAGTATTCGTAATAACTTACAACTTTTAAATCAAAAAATATAAAATAGAGGCACTACCTTAGCAAATTCTAAAAGAGTATAAGGGCTGCAAGAAGTTCCATTGAAACACTCCTTTGAAATAATCTCAAATAAAACTTCAATTGGATGACGAAACAAATCATACATATTATATTCTGCTTGATTATCGCACGTAAGCTTACCTACCACATAGCATGGCTCACTTAGGTTTTTGAATCCTGCACATTTAGAGAAAATTAAATTATTTTATGATACTTTTAGAGGCACTGTATTCTAAAACAGTGCCATATAAAATTTTGTTTCTTTTATTGATGTCACTATAAAGCAACATTCAAAAACTATTAGAAGAAAAGAAATTTTTATAAATTAATGTTTTAGAGACACTTGAATGAAATTACACTTATAATTAAAGAAACCCATTTAAAACAACGCGACAATCATTCTAATGAAACTATAAAAACATATCTTTGCTTACCATATTTTTCTGGATTCTGCTTCACTTTTCTCAATATGTTGACCCCATCTTATATTGTAAATAATGAACTAGGAAGTTCTGATTTCAACGTTCATAGCCTTTGAGGAAGCTTGTCAGCATTGTACCTTGTATCGCAATCCTTATAATGATGTGGCTCGTAAATTGTAAGATTAGACACCAAAAACTTTCTACCTGCTAGATCATATGGTGCTTGCAAAGGATTTAAAAGAAAACATGTCATCGTCTATATATAAAGCATAGCGTAGATGATTTTATATGATAGACTAACGTAAAATGACGTAGAATGAACCTCAATATGTTTTGTCATTTCATCAATGAGGTAATCTACAAAGCCTTGGGGAGTGAATTTGGTCGTGATGTTGCCATTCAACATAGTATTGTAATCATTAGGGCCAATATGGAGAAGGTATATGGATTTGGCTAAGTGGTCTTTCAATTCCGTTTGATTCTTTATTGCTTTTGGAAGATCTTTTGTCACAGTTGAGGTGAAGTATTTGATTTGCTACTCTAGAGACAAACATTCCCCCAGCCACTGTGGAACATGATTTGGAAGTGATTTTGAGGAAAGTGATATATATATATATAGGGGATGTATCTTATGAGAGTAGTGGTTTATTATTAGAGATGAGAGGAGCAATTAATGACCGTTAGATCAAAAATCAATAGCTTAGATTGTTCATTGAAAGTCACGTGAGTGACACATGCATTTTCAATAAGTGATCATATGCGAGGCACGTGACTTTTAATGAACAATTTGAGTCATTAATTTTTAATCTAACTGTTATTAATTGCTTCTCTCATCTCTCATAATAAATCACCCTTCTCATATATATATATATATATATATATATATATATATATATATATGAAGTGATTTTGAGGAAAGTGATATATGTGTGTGTGTGTGGTATGAGAATGATTGATATTGAAAAAGTATGAATGGTATGAGAATTACGAAAGTGATTTAGAACTGTATTATGGGATCCGTAGTAAAGTGGTGGTAGAACCACTAGCTATACCTAGGTCACAACCTTTGTCGATTGAGGGCAGTTCCTGATAAAGGGTACTTATGTCAGTGAGTTCAATTCCTAGCAGAAGATTAAGTTTTATTATGAATGACTTCCTCCATATGAGAATGCTCAAGAAGGAAATAGGAAATTTGATATTTTCCTTCGGTGCATGAGTGCAGTTCCCAAAGGTAAGGATCGGGTTACCCTCCAGTTGAGTTTTATCTTCTGCAGTGAAAATACTATTTTCTCAGTTTGGATTCTCCCCTTAAATTGTTATGGATCCTAGGAAATTATGATTTTCTGTATTGAAGTATTTTCGAGACTCAACCATTCTTGGAACTTCATATTATTAAATATTATTGTAATATGAATGTGAAATACAAATTATTTTATTTTCCAGACGTAAGGTGCATTAGATGCATATTATATTAAAATTATTTTTTTAGCTACTGAAACGAGGTTTCACATGATTTAACTGGCAATGCACCCTTCACTTGGGAGTTCATGTATCAATTGATAAGTCTGTTTTTCATTCATTGAGTCGGTGGACTCAACCCTCAAATTTTAACATTTTTTAGATTAGGTTACTGGTGATTATCCTTCAGCTCCGTTTGCTCCCTTTAAACCCATTGACTAAATTGGTAGGCAATACTCTGAGTAAAAGTTGAGTACTTTAGTTAATAGTGGACATTGTTGGATAGGTTGAAGTCTTTTGCATTTTTGAATAAGGGTCTTAGTCTGTAAATGATAACTACATAGTATATATGTAGTTAGTAGATACAATCCATGTTGAACCCCTTTACTATTTTATATTAAGCCACTAAGGCTTTTGATTTATGGTTGGTATTCCACCTTATTTTTGAATAGATTTGTACCCTGGGATAGTCCATATTTCAGGAGAAACTCTGTCGAAATTTTTATTAAATTATTGACTTAGAGTTTTTTTTTTAAAGTATGCTTAACTTTTATTATTCATTTAAAAATGAGTGTTAATTATATTAGTTACATTTGTATTTAGGCTGGTAGGTAATTACCTGAAAGGTAAATTCCTTATGCCGGTTACGTGCCCTAAAGTGGGGCATGACAAAGTTGGCATCAGAGCATGGTCTAGATCTATGGTTAGGACATATAGAGGTCTCCAACAGGTCGATGCTACAGGGAATGACAGACCTCACTGGTGGTAAGTGATCCTGAGAGCATTTATCATTAGCAAGTCTGTTAAAACCCATCACGAGTTACTTTCATTTCCATTAAATTAGTGTTACCAAGCAATATTGCCTACCAACTAAAACTTTCTTATTCTTTTTTTTTTTAGGACTATGCCTCCGAAAACTCGATCCCGTACTAAGCTAAAGTAGGAAAAGGCTACTACATCTGAAGAAGGCTTCACCAGATCAATGACTATACCTAGGGGTTGGGGTAGACCTAGGGGTCGAGGAAGACCCAGAATTCATCCGCCACTAAAGGAAATTGAAAGTACTCCTGCTCCTGTTTCTGCTCCTCCACCTCAGGCAGCAGTTCCAGAATGGGCATAGGAGATACAGCAGGATCTTCGTACCGTAGTCACTGTGATGACTTAGGCAAATACGCAAGCACCAACAGTGAGTATTTCAATGACCCCAACTGTCCTTGTTTCATCAGTGCCTGTGGTGGTCTCCACTCTCTACAACTTTCTGCCAGAATTTTAGAGGATGAAGCCTCTTGATTTTCAGGAGTTGAATCGGTAATTGATCCTCAGTAGTTTCTAGAACATGTGGAAAACTTATGAAGGATCATTGACTATCCTGAGTCAATAGATGTGAGAATGGTGGGACTTCAGTTGGATGGTTCTGTGGTAGATTGGTTCCGAGTATGGCAAGCGAAATGACCACTAGAGGAACTGGAGAATGCTTGGCATTCCTTTATGACAACATTTCTTCAATAGTTCCTTCCTGAAGGAGAGAAACAAGCTAGGGCTCATGAGTTTCTCTCTCTACTGAAGACCAAAGAGATGTCGATTTCTAAATATATTACGAGGTTCTTACGACTATCTCAGTTTGCACCAGATGTTATTCCTACTAAGAAAGAGAAAGTTTGACACTTTGTACAGGAGCTGGGAACCTATTTTTATAGTACGATTCATGTCACAGATGATAACACTTATGAACAGGTGTATAACAGGGCCACTGAGTTTGAAAACATGTTAAAGGAGAAAAACTGCATAGATAATACTTCTACTAGTAAGAAAAGGGATAGATATGAGTCTTTTCCTCCAAAAGCACCTGCCACATTGAATACATTTCCATCTCAACATTCCGACATGCGCCCTCACCAGTCGACTTCCGGTAACTACTCTTTCGGAAGGAACCATCCATACGCTCAGTCATATGCTTAGACTACACCTGCATGTGGTACATGTGGTAGGTTCCACACTAAGTTTTGTCGTGGAGTGAAGGGTGCATGTTTTAGATGTGGGCAGACAGGTCATGGTTGGAGGGAATGCTCAGTGAAGGTGACACCCTCTGGAGGTGGCACAAACTCGATAGCTCCTAGTATAGCACATTAATCCTCTATGGCATCAGCTCAATTCCCTGGCCAGCCCACCAAGGACGCGGGTAGGGGAATGGCAGGTCGAGGCCGTGGTGGTGGTCCTGGACCACAGGCTCGAGGTTTTGCTTTGACCAGACGAGACGCTATGGCTTCAAATACTATTGTCACAAGTACTTTACTACTCGAATCAATTTCAGTAGTTGTGTTGTTTAATCCTAGAGCAACATATTCCTTTGTATCTGCTTACCTACTATCACAAATAATGAAATCAGTTAATTCACAAGAACACCCATTAGAGGTATCTACACCTCTACAAGAAACATTAACTATCATTGACGTGGTGAAGTCATGTTCACTCATTATCGGTGGTACATCACTGTTAGTGGATTTAATTGTTTTGAATATCCATGAGTTTGATGCAATTTTGGGAATGGATTGACTTTCAAGCCATCATGCAGTGGTGGACTGCTATGATAAAATAGTAAAAATCTGTCTACCTGGGGAAGAATCGATTGTGATCCAAGGAGACAGAAGTGAAGTTTCTACTAAGCTCATTTCTGCCCTGGGAGCACGTAAGATATTAAAGAAGGGTGGTGAGGCTTATTTAGCCTTTGTTCAGGATACTGAAAGTCTGAAATGTCAATTAGAAGAAGTTTCAGTAGTAAGTGAATTTACTTATGTGTTTCCAGAGGAATTACCGGGTTTTTCACCAGAGAGGGAGATTAAGTTTTGTATCGACACTTATTCAGGGACAAATTCGGTATCACTTCCTTCATACAGGATGGCTACTGGTGAGCTTAAGGGGTTGAAAGTATAGTTATAGGAATTGATAGAAAAAATGTTCATTCGCCTCAGTATCTCTCCATGGGGGGCACCGGTGTTACTTGTGAAGAAGAAAGACGGATCACTGAGACTCTGTATAAACTAAAGACAGTTGAATAAGATCATCATAAAGAATAAATACCCCTTGCCCCGAATAGATGACTTATTTGATTAACTGCAAGGAACTCAGTGCTTTTCTAAAATATATCTTCGTTCAGGGTATCATCAACTCCGAATACAGAAGGATGACATTCCTAAAACGGCTTTCAGAACTAGATATGGGCACTATGAGTTAGTGGTGATGTCATTCAGGTTAACAAATGACCCTTATGCTTTCATGGACCTAATGAACAGAGTATTCCAGTCGTTTCTGGATCGGTTTGTGATCGTCTTTATTAATGATATACTGATATACTCCAAGACTGAAGAGGAACATGCCTAACATCTGAGGACGATATTGCACACCTTGAGAGAACATAGACTGTATGCTAAATTCTCGAAATGCGAATTCTGGCTTTCACAAGTAGCCTTCCTAGGATATGTGGCCTCCAAGGCAGGGATTCCTGTAGATTCTAAGAAAGTTGAGGCAGTTAGAAATTGGCCCAAACCATCTTCACCGACAGAAATTGGTAGCTTCTTGGGTTTAGCAGGGTACTATCATCGTTTTGTGAAGGATTTCTTGCGCATAGCGACTCCCTTGACAAAATTGACTCAGAAGAATGTGAAGTTTGAATGGGAGTTAGCCTGTGAAGATAGTTTTTAGAAGCTTAAGGAACATTTGGCTACAGCCCAAATTTTGACTTTACCGGAGAATGGTGTAGGCATGTCATTTACAGTGATGCATCTCGAATCGGATTGGGTTGTGTATTAATACAGAAAGGCAAGGTTATCGCCTATGCCTCGAGACAACTTAAGAAGCATGAATAGAACAACCCTACCCATGACATTGAGATGGCGGCTATTATATTCACATTAAAGGTTTGACAGCATTACCTTTATGGTGAAACCTATGAAATTTATACTAATCATAAAAGCTTGAAGTACATCTTTTAACAGAAAGATTTAAATCTGAGACAATGTTGGTGGATGGAACTGATTAAGGATTATGATTGCTCTAGCCTTCATCATCCAGGTAAAGCTAATGTAGTGGCAGACGCACTCAGTAGAAAGTCTAGTGGTAACTTATCACACACCGAAGCTGGTCGTAGACCCTTGATTCATGAATTGCATGGTTTGGAAAACAGTGGGGTTGAACTACAGATAGCTCCATCCGGTGTACTTTTGGCTAGCATATAGGTACAATCGCCCTTGATGGAATAGATTAAAGCTGCTCAGGTAGACAATCCTAACAGGGCCAAACTATTAAAGAGGATGAAGTCAGAAGATGATATTGGTGTCACACTAAATGATCAGGAAGTATTATTTTACAAAGATCGGTTATGGGTACTAGAAGTAAATGAATTGAAGAAACAGATAATGCGCTGCGCCCACTCGTCCTCTTATGCTATGCATCCAGGAAGTAATAAAATGTACCATTACTTGAAAGTTCATTACTGGTGGAATGGAATGAAGAATGGTATAGCAGACTTCATCTCTCATTGCTTAACCTGCCAACAGGTAAAAGTCGAACATCAAAGGCCTGCAGGGTTACATCAGAACATGGTAATTCTGGTATGGAAGTGGGAGCAGATTACCATGGATTTCCTAATTGGGTTGCCAAAAACCCTTAAAGGGTATGATTCAATTTGAGTGATTGTGGAAAGACTCATAAAAAGCACACATTCCCTACTAGTGAAGACTACTTATGCAGCTCCACAGTATACGCTGTTGTATCTAGATAAGATCATTTCTCTTCATGGTATACCTTTGTCCATAATCTCGGATCGAGGTACTCAGTTCACGGCTCAATTTTGAAAGTCATTCCAAGAGACCTTAGGGTCTCAACTACACTTTAGTGCTGCCTTTCACCCCCAGACCGATGGTCAGTCTGAAAAAACAATTCAGGTGTTAAAAGACATGTTACGAACCTGTGTTATGGAATTCGAGGGTAGTTGGAAAAAGTATTTACCACTCATCGAATTCGCTTATAATAATAGCTACCACTCCAATATACAAATGACTCCATTTGAAGCATTGTACGGTCGTAAATTCAGGTCCCCAATAGGATGGTTTGAAACTGAAAAATTAAGTTACTTGGACTCGACTTAGCTATGGATGCCATCGAAAAGGTAAAAAGATATTCATGAGAAATTATTAGTCGCTCAGAGTCGGCAAATGGCATATGCCAATAAGCAAAGAAGAGAACTTGAATGTCAAGTGGACAATCAGGTTTTTCTTAAAGTGTCTCAAATGAAAGGACTGATGAGGTTTGGTAGGCGAGATAAGTTGACACCTCGGTACATTGGTCCATTTCCTATCACACAACGAATTGGAGTAGTGTCGTACAGGCTTGACTTGCCACCAACATTATCAGGGGTACATCCTGTGTTCCATGTCTCTATGCTAAGAAAGTATGTTCTAGATAATACCCATATCTTATTAAAGGTGCCAGTAGATATAACTCCTCAGTTGGCATACGAGGAACGACCGGTGGCGATCATTGACCGCCAATTGAGGAAGCTTAGGTCTAAAGAATACCCCTCGGTGAAGGTAATCTGGGAACGCCATGGGAAAGAAAAGGCGACTTGGGAACCAGAAGCTCTCATGAAAGAGAAATACTCACTCTTATTCAGTATGTGATCCCACTCAATAGTTTTTTTAGTACTTTGTTAGAATTCGAGGATGAATTCTTCCTTAAGGGAGATATAACTTGTAATACCTTAAAAAAAAGGGCTCGAATTATAAATAAAGTGAGGTTTAAGGACTACTTAACAATTTTACGAAAATAATGACTTTTAGAAATTTACAAACAAGTCCCTCCTTCCTCCATATATAACCCCAGCCAAATTAAATATCCCCTTTTTCTTTTTCTCCAGTTTCGACGCCTCCCCTATAGAAAGTTGCATAATTTTTTTTCCTCTCCCTCTTTCTCAACTTCTCGTCATTTTGTAGTGTAAATACCTTCACTGTGCCGCCGTCCACCGCCTACCCAACTTCACACACAAAGTAGTTAGAATATGGTTAGAGAATAATTAGTGCTAAAACAAAACATAAAATTTCACTTATGCTATTAAAAGAAGAGAACATGAGAGAATTGGAAGTCTCTTACTATTCCTGTTGTGTTTATGATTCCACATGCTCCTAATGCATAATATATTCCAATTTTTTTATTTTACTTCTTTTAGAATAGAGATTCAAGTATGGAGGAGGCATTGGTAAGCCCAAATAAATAGATGGAGAGATAACAACAAACTTCACAAGTTTGATATTATATGGGTTATATGAAAAAGAATAAAAATTTGAAACTCTAGTAATGTAAATTATGATTTTGAATTGTGATTGGAGTTGCAATTACGACGATTGCAAAAAAGGCAAGAACATGCAAAGCTACCCGCACAATTTTATTATAACCACAATTGTGGTTGTTGACTATAATTTAAAACCCATATGTAAATGTTCGAGTGATTTTTATCTTGTAGGAAACTTATTAATAAAATCTGCTTCAGTTTTGCCATTGGTGAATCAACCAGTTACATTATTAAGATCAATTCGAGAAGGCCATTTATTTGCCTTTACTAGGGTATTTAGATGATTGTTGTTTCCATCATCTGCAGTTGAATCACCAAACACATACACTATTGGTACCAATTGCTATTTAGCAATAGCAGTAAGAATTCGGTGTGCAATAAAGGAGGAAACCGAGAATAACAATTTTGAACTTTCCATATCTTCATCTCTATGGAAACCTTAACTTGAATGTTAAAACTTTCATGATGAATGGCAGTGCCACTCCATGAATATATATAGGGAAAATGGTTTTTCTTTTTTTTTTGGCAAAGACAACAAAAATGAAAATAAGAAAATTGAGCTAGGATATAACATATTTTAGAAGTAATGAAGAAAAACAACGATATCCACTTACAAAAGTCAAAAAAATGGTTTTTTTTTTTTTTGTACAAATGTTGATAGAGATATTTAAACGTAAAACATCTTGCAAATTATATGGTTTTTATACGTACCTAATAAGAGAAGAGAACTAAAAATAAATAAGAAGTGTGTTGTATTTTCTCAATTTTGCTTTTACCAACTTTTCTTACAATGCACCAAAAGATGGATTTTGGCGTGTGAGAAATTCTTGGATAGTTATAGATTGGACACATCATATTTTAACACAACCATCCATAAAAGGATAGCACATTAGTAGCAAGGACTACTAAAAGTTATTGTCTAAATAAAAAAATATTATTTATTTTGATCTTTTAAAGGAGTTAACAACAACTAAAATGGTTAATATCTCCCATTTATTTAATCATTTTTATATAATTAAAACCAAGGATAATAAGCTATTGAGTGTTGTTTAATAATGAAAGACTTTGGCCTTATTTGTGTGGACTTATTTTGAGAATAAGTAACTTTTTTAAAAAAAATACATCATTTAAAAAAATTTGTCTGTTTGTTTCGACTTATCTCAAAAGAAAAAATAAAAAATAAAAAGTTTTTCTGCTTCTGGATGAAGTCAAAATTTATGACTTTCTTCAGAAGGAGAAGTTAATAAATGGGAGAAAAATTTATTTCATTTTCTGATTCAAAAATCATTCTTAATTACTGCATCTAAATACAAAATAACTTTTACTTCTAAAAAAGACATTATTTCTAAAGGAAAAATATAAAAGACATTTTTTAATAAATCCAAACAAACAAGCTCTTACATTGCTTGTAGAAAGTTTTAAATCTAATTCCCATATAGTCATATAAAAAGTGAAAAAAAATACTGATGATAGTATGGTCAATTCATAGCATAGTATAATTAGGAGTCGTTTGTTACACTTTTTTTTTTTATTCTGATACCAAAATTCTTCTAACTTAGGGGTGTTTCGTACCAAAATTCTTTCAACTTTTTTAGGAATCACTAGTCGGGAATCTTAATTTCTGACATTTGATACAAGGATTAAAAAAATTTTCCCAGGAAATCAGGATTCTCGGGAGCACTTTTTAAGTAAATTTCCTATAAAAATTTTCTCATGTAAAGAGGTAGTATTCTAAGATTTCCGCCTCATGGAAAAATTTTGGGGATGTAAATGATCATTTTACCCTCCCTCAGAAACTATCATACCACAAGTACTCTAAACCCTAAATTACAAATCCCGAAACCCCAAACTCTAAACCTTAAACCCCTAAACCCCAAACTCCTAAACCCTAAATCCTCAAACCCCAAATCTTAAGACACAAACTCCCAAACTCCAAATCTCAAATCTCCAACCCCACTCCATAAACTCTAAACTCCAAACTTTAAGTTCTAAGCTCCAAACCTCCAACCCCCCAGCTCCAAACCCCAACCATCAACCTTTATTTTTCTTTAAAATATAATTGTATATTTTGCTTTAAAATATAAATTTCTTACAATTTATATATAGGGGTATATTTATAAAAATTACCTAGATTCTTAAAAAAATAACTTCTGAACCAAACGCAAAAATATTTATTATTCTCAAGAATTTACGAGACCAACCAGACATAATTTTTACATTTTTAAGAACAAAATTCCTAACAACCATACCTTTAAAAAAATCATATTTCTTAATAGTAGTGACTTACTACTATCATTAATGTTCTCTCTCGTCGCTCGGACCATAAGTCTTATATACAGCCTTTTAATCATTAAACTTATCAGAGAATCCTGGGTCTTCACTTTTCTCTTTTATTCATGAATTTAATTATTATTAATAAAATGCATGAAAAATAAATATATTACGATTTTTGTGAATTTCTGATTACCAAACCCCACACTTTATTGCAATCTATATATCTTTTTGGGTTTTTACAGAGTAGGCTTTACGCTTTAAAATTCCACCTTCAGCCTTTTCCAAATCCCTGTGGGTAGGTAACTGCGAACACTTTCTCATGGGCGATAGCTTCTTCTCTCAAGCACTTGTGCACAAGCAAATGGATGGCAGCAAAGTCTTTCTGCCAGACGATATCATCAGAGAAATTCTCAAAAGGGTTCCGGTGAAATCCTTGACCCGATTCCAATCTGTGGCCAAGGATTGGAAAAACCTCAAAACAAACCCCAACTTTCATCGCAGACCACCTCCACCACTTTAATCACAACCATTCTTTTCTTCTCCTCCAACGATTCCACCGAATCAATTTTATATCTCAACCTCTGCGCTTATGGTTGCACGATAGCCAGATGGAAGTGCTTGAAGTTCAGAATACACCCTTCATCAATTCCATGAAAGGTAGCATGATCGTTGGTTCCTCCAATGGCTTGCTTTGTATTAGACACAAGGACGGAGGCTTTCCCGATAAGATTTCTCTGTGGAATCCAGCGACCAGGGAAGTCAGACAGGTACCCAGAACATTATGTGATTTCAAGGGCATTTGCAATTTAGGCTTTGGTTTCAGTCCCATTGTCAATGATTACAAGATAGTGAGAATTTACATCCTTGATTTTGCCGATGAGAATGGGGTTGTGGTTCTGGATGAAATCTTTGTTAATCGAGTGGAAGTGTATTCATTAAGCACTGGGTCATGGAAAGATGTCGAATTTGGGAATTTACAAACTGTACGTCCTATAACTGATTCTGTCAATGTTAATGGAGCTATGTTTTGGTACGGCTTAAATATGGGTGTGGACGAGGGTCGTGATTTGGTAGTTTCATTTGACATAGCACAGGAAGTGTTTATACAAATTAATATGCCTGCTTCAGCCTCTAAACCAAATGGCAATAAGCTTACGGTATATAAGAACAAACTTGCATTGCTTTCTCACTTTATAATTGGAAACTTCGAATCTTCTTTGATTGATTTATGGGTGATGGAAGGTACATGTGCAACGGGGGAGCATTGGACTAAACAATATACTATAGGACCCTTTTCTGGCATTTTATATCCATTGAGTATTTGGAGAAACGAAATTGTTTGCAAGGTTGAAATGCTAGGACTCATTGGGGAAACAGAATCTGAAGCGAATGGTGTTAAAACTGGGCTATCTTTGTTCAATCCTACTAATAATGAATTGAAGAATCTCCCTACCCATGGATATGAGCATCGCTATGCTATTTTCAATTACGCATAGAGCCTTGTGCCAATTGCCAACATCCACGCTGAAGAGTAATTTCCAAGCACAAAAGGGGTTTGTCTTGCTCCTAAATCCTAATAATCACGTTGCATGTTTACTTTGTTCGAGCACTTTTGGTGAAAAGTTAGCATTTGAGGTTGGTCAATCCACAACTCTTTATATTATTTGGCCGTATTAATTGAAGATCTGTGACGTATGTGAAAAATAATATATAGTACTTGATGGACTTTGAGCAGTCCTTTAGCATGCATATATTCATTCCCAATTATAAATTTAACCTCTCTTCAATATCAGTTGGTTCAGATTTCATAGATGGACATATAATTGAGTTGTTGTTGCACAAATTGTACAGGACTGGTTGTCAATATAATATATTAATGGTTCTAGTAAGTTGTTCTAAAATACAATACTTCCAAGGACGCCAAAAAATAATTTATTCTGTAAAAAAATTAATTATAATTTTATTTTATGATGTGCATTTGAAGAGAAAATGAAAAGGAAAATACTAAACATGTATCCTTGATTAAAAGATAATATTCAGTGTTTCTTTTACACAATGATATACCTACCCAATGCCTAACTGTTCATTGCCAAGCTGCAGCAGCCAATAGACCCCTTGATGGATATATAGAGTCTACAAACACGGTGGCTTTTCATATTCGGAGCTCACAGTCATTTGATTTCTATATTAAACCCACTAACACTTTCTTGTCAGATATCCATACCTCTTACTTGTAACAAGCCAAAGAAGAGCTGGGTAAGTGCTAAGGTGATGGCTACGAGTTCCAGAAGTGTTAGCACAGTACTGCCTGATGATGTAATCATAGACATTCTCATAAGGTTACCTGTTAAGTCCTTGACCTGCTTCAGCTTTGCATGCAAGGCGTGCTTTAACCTCTTCAAAACTCCAAAGTTTATAGCAGACCACCTCTATTGCTCTTCACAGAAGAACCCTCTTCTAATCCTCGAACTCTCAGTACTCAAGACAACTCTTGGCTTGTTTGTGCTGGAACATAAAAGCAACACCACAGATATAGAAGATCTTCAGTTCCCAATCCCCGCAGGTTTGGATGCTGATGTTAGTATCGTGGGTTCCTGCAATGGCTTAATATGTGTTCATGAATGCTTTGGCTCAATGCCTACCCTCTTGGTATGGAACCCACCATCCAGGCATTTAATACGAAACCCTCGACCACACAAGGCTTCGCTACCATTTAAAGCTTCAACATATTATCTCAAAGGCTTTTGTTATAGTCCCAAAGAAATGATTATTTAATGAAGCTTGCTAAAAAGTGGGTCTTGGAAAGAAGCTGGCTGCTGCAAGTTTCAAGGTCTCCATCCTTATGTTTTGGAAGATAGATCTCTGACAGTAGTTAATGAAGCTTTGTTTTGGATGGCAATGGAGGAAAGAGACTTAGTTTAAAGCCAAGTGGTTACTTGTTTCGAGACAGCCAGTGAAGCTTTTAAGAAGATAAGGATGCCATCTTCTGTTGATTGCAGCGCAGAACTGTACAAGAAACTCAGTCTATACGGATTCAATTGCTATACTTATTTGTTCAAGCACCGATCATAGTATGACATACTACTTAGATTTGTGGGCATTTGAAAATGAAGAACAGTGTCGCAGGAAGGTGCAGAGTGTAGAATATTTTTCAATATCAGAGCGTCCATCGGGTATATGGAAAAATGAAATTCTCACGGAGAATGGGAAAATTATATATAGTAGTGGTGGTTTTAATGCGCGGCTTCCTATGCATCGAGCTTGGTTGAAAGTGATAGAGCTAGACTCATAAAAGGATGACTAAGGCCTTATTTGATTTGTATTTTAAAATTATTTTTTTATTTTTTTGTTGTTTTGTTTTGTAAAAATAAAAATATTTGTTTGGATAATTGTTTTCGTAGAATATTTTTCAATATCAGAGCATCCATCGAGTATATGGAAAAATGAAATTCTCACGAAGAATGGGGAAATTATTTATAGTAGTGGTGGTTTTAATGTGCGGCTTCCTATGCATCGAGCTTGGTTGTATAGTAGTGGTGGTTTTAATGTGTGGCTTCCTATGCATCGAGCTTGGTTGAAAGTGATAGAGCTAGACTCATAAAAGGATTACTAAGGTCCTATTTAGTTTGTATTTTAAAAATTATTTTTTTTATTTTTTTGTTGTTTTATCCTGTGAAAATAAAAAAATTTGTTTGGATAATTATTTTCATAAGTTGTTTTTTAAAAATTGTTTTCCAAAACAATAACTAGAAAACTAAAAAATAAAAATTATTTTTTTGTGTTTTGATTTATTTTTGTCATCTGTTTTTTAAAAATTACGAAAAATAACTGATAAAAAATATTTTTACTCAAATAAATTTTTTATTTTTTTTCTTTTATAAAACTTTTTTTTAGAGTTATTTTTAAATTATTTTAAAAAATAATAAAACAAAAAATATTTCAAATAATCCTTAAGTGCTTGTGTTTTCAAATGTATGCTAGCTAAGCGCTAACCTTTCACATTTTCGCTCTAAACATCTCTCTGATTGTTTTTTTGTTTAGTTTGCAGCTGTGATGTGGTGGAAAGGTTATTAATAAACCGGAAATGATGGTTGTACACTAGGGGTAAGATTACATTATTATACACCACATTAAAATTATGACATATGGCAATATCTCACTTGTTTTTTTCTTTCATTTTCTCTTTTGGTTGTCATTTTCTCTCTGAGTATAAGTTGGTATACCTTTAGTGGTATATGAATATCAGCCCTCTTAATAAACATCAACTTTCAACACTTTTTCTTTTTTGGTACAAAAGATGATAAGAAAGTTAGATTCCAAAATCTCCAGAAAATTACTCAAATTTCTCACTATCGACGATACTTAATGGCTAACGTTTATCGCAATTCAAATTCATTTTATTTAGCCTTGATTCAACTTCTCAACAACCTGCATTAGTTTATAGGATTAGTCTATTGGGAATATTTTTTAGCCTTTTAAAATTATGACTTTGAAGTTACTTTATTTGTTTTCAAAATCTATTTACTTAAAAATATGATGCCCACATTTGTTAAAATTTAAATTTGAAATGCTTGCTCTCCCATTTTTTTTTATAACTTCCCTCAGTTTCTTCCACCTTCCCATCATGTGGCCTTTGCTGTATTCAAAGAACAATTAAGATTTTTTAGACCCAAAATGTTATAGCTCACAAATTATGATAAATTTTTATGCAGATACTACCATAAAAAATGTACAAACAAGATCAATCATAAATAAACAACTTATTAATCTGAAATACAAAAATTTTGTTGACTATGTGTAATGGCCACTTATTTAAATTTTTGGGTAATATCTTTCCTAAAAAAAAAATTTCATTTATTTCTAAAACATTTTTGGTTAAGAATAAACTTTTGTTATTTAATTGAGTAATAAAAAAAAAAGAACAATTTGCCTTTTACTTTTATGAAAATTTTTAAATATAATAGTAATTAAGAAAATAAATATTTTTAAATATGAAAAGCAATTCCTAAAAAACTTTTTAAAAAAAAAAAAGATATCTTCAGACATTTTAGAAGATATCACGTGGCTCGATCTTTTAGGAAATTTTATAACAAAATATCAAGGTTTCTTTTTTAAATTATTAGAAGCATTTTGGCTGCACTCCTCTCAAAATATCCAAGACATTTCCAATAACAACACAGTAACTTACTTGATTTTTCCAGCAATAGCAATACATGGTCAAAAACTTCAGAATGCTTGGATATTTTCAGTAACAGTACAACATATATTTGTAGTCAAATATCTATAGAACTTTCTTAAGAGATTATCTTATATTTTATTATATAAAACATTTGTGGCCTTTTTTAGAAGTTGTATGTCGACAACCTACTAAAATTTATATCCATTTTCCTGCCATCCGAAACTGAGTAGCTTCCAGAAAATATCCATTCTCTCTAAGCCTTTAGGTTGTAGCAAGCTCCTTTACCTCAATCCCATTTCTGTCTGCACAAAAACCATCTACAAAGGGACCACACATGCTATTGAAGAACATATGAGCCACCCATTGAAAACAAATTCAATTCTTACAGTGGGATGGAAGGAAGAAGCTTGAGGTGGTGTTGTGAGTGGTTTTTCCTCCAAAGGTGTTCTATTGGTGGAGCTAAGATTTTAGGTAAGGAAATTTTTGGTGATAACCATTTATTAGAATATTGGTTTAAGGTGCCCTTAAGGTGTTTGCTAAAATGACTTACAGAGGTTGCCTAGTTCTAGTCCTTAATTTAGGTAAAACTTTGATTTGTAGTATTGATTCCAATCCTTGGTTATGTTGAATAGAGTGGAGAAATTGCAAGGAATCTCATTTAACCAGTATAATCAATTGGATTTTTCTCACAAAGTGAGTGGAATTCCCTACTTTTAAATGTTATTTATTTTGTTTAAAACATATTAGACATGTGAAGTTATTTATTTAGAAGGTTTGAGATGAAAATGCCATTTCTAATTAATTTTATATTTTACAATAATATTTTCTATTTTTCTTAGCTATATGAAGTGATTGGACATTATTTAAGTTTTATCTTATCTTAGTATAAAAGTGTATGGACACTAAAAAGTATATGATTTTTCACAATTATAAATCGGTTAGAAGTTATCACTATTATTTTATCCTATTATTCAAAATACTATGAGTGGTGAAAATTATAAAGTGGTTTTGGTGGATCTTTTAGCTACTTTCATAGAGAAACCCTAGGTGTACCTAACTTATCTGGATGTCTATGGACTATGTTCTGAAATGGCTCAATCCGTGAGCCTGGCTCCGGATTAGAATATCTGTTATTTGATATATGTATCTGACAGTGAGTTATGCTCTAAATAAAATATCAGTTATCTATATATAATTAGGATTTTTGTTCCGAAATGAATATTGTTACATGATATCTGTATCGATCAAAGTTCTTCATGCGAAGAGGCAAGGGATCCATCCTTCCAGATTTACTTTTAATCCCTTTGAGCATATTTTACTTATATAATTATTTCATAATGTTAAGGTTTGACTTATTTTGATGATCATTATCTTATTTCTGTTTTGCAAAGCATCATGATATCAAGTGAGTCATATTTAATCTATTTGAAAATGTGTATATATATATTTATTTATTTATTTATTGATACTGATGTGATTTCAATTTAAACATTTGAAGATCGGTATTTACATATATACATATATTTATGTACATGCACCTATTTATTATTTTTAGTGAAAACTTGTACCCCTTTTGGTGGGGTTGTTCTTTCTCACTGAGTCAGTATGACTCATTCCTTTATTTTTTCCCTAGGCTAAATTTTGCAGGTTTCCTCGAACAAATTTTCAATTCCATATAAATTTCTTTGGAGGACAAATGGAGTAACACTTGAAGTTCTCGGACAGTTGAACTAGGTGATAGTATTGTCTTCTGTGATCAAGTGTTTTGCATAATATTAATGTATTGTGTTGTAGCATATAATTAACTATCTGTGTCATGGCCACGGAGGCCTGTTTTATGTGTTATGGTGGACTTGTCTATTGTATTCGCGTTTTGGTTACAGTTTGAGTTAAATTATGTTAATACATTTGTACATGTGAATACTTGTAGAGTGTTATCTTATTGGTGGTTCCTACACCAATCACGTGCTTAGAAATTGAAGCGTGACACTATCAGCCTGTTTGGATCTCCTTAAAAGAGGAAAAAATGAATTCTCCTCCAAGCATAATGAGAAAATGAGCTGTTCGTATCTGCTTCTTTTTTAAGGAGAAGGAAAAGTAAAATGAGAAATTGTGATTAAAGTAGAATCCCTATTTTGTAACTTCTCATTCTAGGAGTAGTAGATTCATTTTTTCTCGACTATTTTATCTCTCTACTCATCATAGTTACATCTTTTTTTATTATAATATTATAGTTAAATTTTATCATAATTATAAAATTTAAATTTAATCAAATATTTTTTTAATATAGTTATATTATTTCTTTCATTAAGTTATTTTTTATTATAATTATTTTTACACAATTATTATTTTATTTTAAAAATTATTATTTTTAATCATGTGTATATTCATTTTATTATTTTCAAATTAAATATATAATTTTTATCCATTAAAAATTTTAAATTTTAAATTCTTGTGCATACAATTTTTAGTAATTTTATCAACCAAAAATCATTTTACAGTTTTGCAGCTGAACGCATTTTCTGATTCAAAATTGATTCTCATTTATTGCATCCGAACACAAAATAATTTCTAATTCTACTAAAATACATTCTTTTTTCAGAATCAACTTCTTATTTTTTTAAAGAACATCCGAACAGGCTCTATATCTACTTAAAGGTAATTTTGATGCTACTCATGAGTATTGTTATTTCATGAGTAGCTTTTTAATTTTTTTACAATTTTATTTTAAGACAAAGTTTAAAAGAATATAAAACAATTTTCATAGTACAAATTTTTAAAAATAAATTAAAAAACAAAAAAAGTAAACAAATATTTAATTTCTTTCCTTTTTTATAATTTTTTAAATTCTCTTAAATTATTTCTTAAAATAAAAATTATAAAAAAAATAAAAAAATAAATTACTCATGAAGTATTGAAGTAGCGATAATCATGAATAACAAAAAAATCAACATATTTAAAAATATGACAGTAAATCATTTTTACTATTTAGTAGCTCAAGTTTGGGATTCTTTTGACATGCCATGGCGATCATACGAATCTGGTCACAGTAATATTTTATAATCAAATAAAATAACATAAAGAAAATAATAATAATAATAATAATAAAAAATAAGAGCAACAATTAATTTAATTAGTTATGTCAGATCACTTTAATTAATAATTTTATGTTTAATTTATTAAAATTAGAAGAACAATTATTTTGATCAATAAATTAGAAGAACAAAATTACTCTAATTAATATTACAGAAAATAAATTACATTACAAAACAAACTAGAAGGATAAAATTGTAATTAAGATAAAATAATATTTATAGCAACAGGTATACTTCGTCTACCTTTCTGCTTATTTATTCAATTATAAGAGGAATTTTAGAACATTAGCAAGTATCTTTGATAATTAAATACTTTTCATAACTATATAATTATAGTTTTTTTCTTACTATTTTATTTTTTGACACTTTGTTCTCAACGTAGGATTTGGAGGAGGGCAATTCAACTAGCATAATTCAATTGATAAATAACAGTAAAAAAAAAAAACAAAATAAAATGTCACAAAAGATAGCAATTTGGAAAATTTTAGAATGATGATATGAACAAGAAATTAAATAATCTTTATTTCTTGAAGTATTCTTAATAACTTACACAACGTTTAAATCAAAAAATATAAAAAAGAGGCACTGCCTTAGCAAATTCTAAAAGAGTACAAGGCCTACAAGAAGTTCCATTGAAACAATCCTTTAAAATAATCTCATAAAGCTTTAGTTGATGACGAAACAAATCATACATACTGTATTATGCTCTATGATAACAAATAGGCTTACCGGCTGCATAGCAAGGTTGACTTACGCTTTTGAATCCTGCACATTTGAAGAAGAATAAATTATTTTATGATACTTTTAGAGGCACCATGTTCTTAAACAGTGCCATATAAAAAATAAATCTCATAAATTAATGTACTAGAGGCACTTGCATGCAATTATATTTCTACATAAAGAAACCCATTTGAAACAATGTGACAATGAGACTATAAAAACATATCTTTGCTTACCATATTTTTCTAGATTCTGCGTCACTTTTTTTAATATGTTGACCCAATCATATATTGTAAATAATGAACCAAGAAGTTCATATTTCAATGTTTGTAGCCTCTGAGGAAGCTTGTCAGCATAGTACCTTTGAGATGGCAACTAGGGTTGTTGTTTCCATTATTATATAATTTCAAGACCAAAATGGATCTAAGATAAGATCATTTATTTACAGCAGAATGGTATACAGAGTCAATAGATCTCAATGAATGAAAAAAAGGATTTATGGCTACACAAACCATTGAGGGTAGTTTAGATCTGGTCCAAGGCGAACCTTTATTAATGGTTTCCTAAAGCATGTAATTTGTTTGTGAAATTAATACTTGAATTTAGGATAAGAAATTAAGCTATAGTTCTTTTTTTTTTTACTTTTTTTTATGTTTATTTTTTAAATTTTTTTATTTTTTAAAACTAATTAAGTATTTTTTATCTTATATAATTTTTTTAAAATTTTTAAGGTGTTTTTAAATTTTTTCTTAAATTTTTTTACATTCTTTTTACTATTCTTCTATAATTTTTTTTATCCATTTGTAACTTAAAAAATTTTACAAAAAATACAAAAACATTTTAAAAAATTTTGAAAAACATTCATGATAGAAAAACATTCATGATATAAAGATTAATTAATTGATTTTGAAAAGTTAAAAAGATTTTTAAAAAAATAAAAAAATATAAAAACTCCCTTACCGCCCACACAACAACACCCGGATAGGAGGGACTAAGCTATCGTCCCCCCCTTTTTTTATTTTTTTACTTTTTAAAATTAATTAAATATTTTTTATCTTATGTATTTTTTAAAAAAAATTTTTAAGATGTTTTTAAATTTTTTCTTGAATTTTTTTTACATTTTTTTTACTATTCATCCATAATTTTTTTACTATTCATTTGTAACTTAAAAAATTCTATAAAAAATATAAAAACATCTCAAAAAATTCTAAAAAAATTCAAAAAATATAAAAAATAAATAAAAACTCCCCTACCGTCCACAGTGTGCGGGCGGTAGGGGAGCAATGCCCGGAAAGGATATTACTTTGTAAGGCATCTCCCCGTCTAGGTACACTTAGGATTTCTCTATGAAAATAGCTAAGAATCCACCCAAAAGCTTTATTCCCTTAAATAAATTATTTAACAATAAGAATAATTCAATAAATAATTATGTGCCCAAATTCTAATATAATAGCAAAAATTTAGTACAATGCATTAAAATATTTCATAATTACACTTAGGTAAAACTCTCATAGTCATATAAATTATAAGGACTTGTAACCTTTATAATTTTAAAAGAAAGTTTATTAAAAGAGTCAAAGCGAAAACATGTACATATAGAAAAAATTTAGGACGAATAGTATATGTCTTATAGGTGTAAGTTCATACAAGAAAAATAATATCTATCAAAATTTTCAAATTTATATTCTTCATGATCTTCATAATAAGCAATAATATAAATACATGTACCCAAGAGTA
>JASKGM010006329.1:0-11187 GCA_034509205.1 Ceratonia siliqua
ATTATTTTTTTAAAAGGATCCCACTTATCCTTCTAATTAATTGGTGGCAACTCCCATTTTCTCTGCGTGTTCCCTTACGCGCCCAAAGTCATAAGACGACGGCTTTTCACCGGCCATCACGTTGTGACACCTAGAAATGTTTTGATCATGAAAGGCCTTTATCTTTACCTTGTAAATTCTTGAACTTTCATAGGACTTATTTCTAAGCTCCTTTAATTCTTGCAATTAATTCTTTCTTTGAGTTCCCATTGCATCTAACTCCATATTAAATTGTTTAACCGCCCAATAAACCTTATGTTCTAATTCAATAGGTAGATGGCATGGCTTACTATAGACTAGACAATAGGGCAACATACCAATGGGTATCTTGAAAGCAGTTCTGAATGCCCATAAGGCATCATTAAGCCTTAAACTCCAATCCTTCCTAGATAGGTTAATAGTCATCTCAAATATGAACTTGATTTCGCAGCTAGACACTTTTACTTGTCCATTAGTTTGTGGGTGATAACGAGTGGATAGCCTATGGATGATGTTGTATTTCCTTGACAAAACTTTTACAGATAGATTGCAAAAGTGAGTTTCATGATCACTAATAATTGCTCTGGGGGTATAAAATCTAGCAAAAATTTGGGACTTGACAAAATTTACAACAGCTTTAGCATAATCAGTTTTGGTGGCTTTAGCTTCCACCCATTTAGAAACATAATCTACTGCAAGAACTATATATAGATTTTCAAAGGAATGAGGGAAGGGTCCTAAGAAATCAATACCCTACACATCAAAGATTTCAACAATTAAAATAGGTTTTGGGGTATTTGATTTCTAGGCCCTATGGTACCTATCCTTTGCCATTTATCATAAGCCTTGCAGAAGTTGTAAGAGTCCTTGAACAATAATGGCCAATAAAAACCACAATCTAACACCTTAAGAGTCATCCTCCCAGCTCCAAAGTGTCCTCCATAAGCATATGAATAGAAAAAATTCAATATGGAATGAAATTTAGATTCAAGAACACATCTTCTTACCACTTGATCTAACCAATACTTCCAAAGATATGGATAATCCCACATGTAGTGCCTAGCATCACTCTTTACTTTCTCTCTTTGAGTTGTGGTTAAGTCCTATGGTATTGTCGTGGTGACAAGATAGTAAACTATATCAGTATACCACGGAGTAACCATACTTACAAAATGTAGTTTTTCATCAAGAAATTGTTTATGAAGTGGTAATGCTTCTTCATCCTTCACTAGCTGACTTAAGTGATCCTCTACTAGGTTTTCACTTCCCTTATTGTCTTTGATTTCTAAGTCAAATTCTTGTAAGAGGAGAACCCATATGATTAACCTTCGCTTATCGTCCTTTTTGGTTGGTAAATATCGCAAGGTTGCATGATCAGAGAAAATAGTTACTTTAGTGCCTAACAGATATAATCTAAATTTTTCTAAGGCAAAAATAATAGCAAAGAGTTCTTTCTCGATTGCTGAATAGTTTAGTTGGGCATCATTCATTATGCGGCAAGCATAACATATTGTGTGAGGTGCTTTTCCAACCCTTTGGCCCAACAAAGCTCCAATGGCATAGTCGCTGGTATCACATATGATCTTAAATGATAGATTCCAATATAGTGTTCGAATCACGGGAGCCAAAGTCAAACTCTCCATCAATTTGGTAAAAGAAGCTTTGCACTTATCATCAAATAGAAATGTCACTTTATTATGCAATAATTTGCATAGGGTCAATGCAATACGAGAGAAGTCTTTAATAAACCTACAATAAAACCTTGTGTGGCCAAGAAAAGCACGCATTTCCCACACACTAATGGGGAAGGATAAGGAGTGAACAAGGTCTATCTTAACTTTATCAACCTTAATCCCTTTAATATAGATTACATGTCCTAAAATTATCCCCTGATTAACCATAAAATGACATTTTTCCCAATTTAACACTAAGTTAGTCTCTATGTAGCGTTTAAGCACAAGTGACAAAATTTCAAGGCATATATCAAATGAATCTCTATAAACACCAAAATCAACCATAAAGACCTCAATGATAATTTTAACATAATCAAAGAAGATACTCACCATGCACCATTAAAATGTAGCAGGTGCAATGCAAAGACAAAATAGCATGCTCTTGTAAGTAAATGTGCCAAATAAACATGTGAAAGTAGTATTCTCCTGGTCTTTTGGAGCTATAATGATGTAGTTATACCCTAAATAACCATCAAGAAAGCAATAGTTAGAATGATTAGCTAATCTTTCAAGCATTTGGTCAATAAAAGGGAGAGGGAAGTGGTCTTTGCGTGTTTTTTAGTTGAGCTTTCTATAATCAATGCAAACACGCCACCTGGTTCAGGTAGGGATAAGCCCGTTGTCCTCATTCATTACAATGGTGATGCCTAATTTTTAGGTACCACTTGTATATGACTCACCCATTTACTGTCAGATATTGGGTATATAATCCTAACATCAAGGAGCTTCAGTTTCTCCTTCTTAACCACCTCCATCATGGGAGCGTTGAAACAACTTTGTGTCTTTCAATAATATTCAGTGCATGCATGTTGAGGGGCTCATCCCTTTGATATCGATAATGGTCTAACCAATAGCCATCTTGTGAGCCCTGAGTACCTGGATCAACTTGTCCTCTTGAAGCTTAGTGAGGCCCTTTGCTATCATTACCCATAATGTGTCATCTTCACCTAGGAACATGTACTTGAGGTGATCCAATAATGGCTTTAAGTCCAATTTAGGTGCCTATACATTCGAAGGAAAAAGTTTTTCATTTATTAGTGGTAACTCAATAAAAGAGGCATTAAAAGTTTCAGAAATTTTTGGTAAGGTATGTAGAGTTGCCACTAATTCATAAACTTAACCATCCTCATCTAGATGGTTGGCAATGACTATCTCCAAATCTTCTAAGCCATGTGAATTCAAAACCTGTTGAGATAAAGAATCCACAATATCTACTGTAAAAATAAAATTACAATCAATTGGATACTTCATTGCTTAAAAGATAATAAATTTTACTTCCTCGCCAACAAACTTCAGTGTGATAGTTTTAGCAGGGACATCAATCTTTGCTCGAGATGTCATCAAAAATGGTCTTCCCAACAATAATGGCATAAGGTTAAGTGATGATTTATCTTCCATGCCAATCACATAAAAATATGCTTGGTAAAGTATTTTATTTACTTGCACTAAAACATCTTCAACCACCTCTTTCAGATAGGCATTGGATCTATCAGCCAATTGTATTATCACACCAGTTTCTTATAATGGACCAATATTTAGGGATTCATATATAAAGAATGACATAACATTAATGGAAGCTCTTAAATCTAGCACAGCATGGTCCAATCTAGTGTGACTGATTGTGTAAGGTATTGTAAATGTTCCCAGGTCTTTACACTTTAGTGGAATTTTCTCTGAAGGATGGCTGAGACATTCTCATCTATATTGATTTTTTCATTTCGTTGGAGTTTTCTTTTAGAAGTATACAGTTCCTTCAAGAAGTTAGCATATCTAGGTTCTTGCTTTATGGTTCAAGAAGAGGTAACTTAACTTCCACTTTTCTGAAGGTCTCCCTTATCTCCTTCTCTTGTTCCTCATTTTTGTTCTTTGCAAAACAACAAGGAAATGGAGGCCTTGTCACATATAATGGAGTAAGGGGTAATGGCTTTGGATCAACTGTTGTGGATGATGATTCTTGGGAAGGTGGAAGGGGTATATGGTTATCTTTATTATTCACTGAGGGTTCTTTCTTAGTTCATCTCTGATGGTAGTGCAGTAGTTAGGCATTCAATCTCCCTCCCACTTCTCAGAGTTACTACATTAGCCTTTTCCCTTAGGTTTCTTTCTATTTGTAAAGGTAACTTTCCTAACTTTGCTGAAATTGAATGGTGTTAGAAGTAAGGGTTTTCACAAGATCCTCTATTTATGCTCCAGATATCTGAAGAGCCACTGGTGGTCTCACTTGGTTTGATTGTTGTGGTCTACTTTGAAAACTTGGCGACCTTGATTGTGTTATAGTTGGTTGATTAACCCTATAATTAACATTTGGGTGATCTCTCCACCCTAGATTACAGGTACTTGAATAGGGGTCATATTTTTTTTGATGCCCTTGAAAATCCCCTAAGGCATTGACCTATTATAAGCTGCCTTCTTGTATGAGGAGCACAAATTTGTAGGATGGCCTTGTGTGTAATAGATTCCACATGATGTACCTACTGTGTGTTTCCCCTTATTATCTTACTAACCAATGAAGCTAGTTGATTCATCTGTTGTTCACTAAATGATGCTTGAGATCCACTCACTTGTTGGGAAAGCATAGTATCTCTAATGCTGAATTGCCTTGAATTAGCTACTATGTTTATTATAAGATTTCTAGTAACCTCATGTGTTTTATCTCCCAGCACATGCAGCATCAATCCTACTTTTATCTACAAGTGCTAAACCTTCATGAAAATATTAGATTAAAAGTTGTTCACTTATTTGGTGGTTGGGGCAAATCATGTACAACTTTTTGAATCGTTCCCAAATACTCATAGAGAAATTCTTCACTAAACTACCTAATTTCACATATGTCTTTCCTAATATAGGAAGCCTTAGATGTAGGAAAATATGTCTCTAGGAACAGACTCTTTATTTCAGTCCAAGTGTTTATAGTTCCTGATGGAAGGTAGTAGAACCATTCTTTAGCTGACTCTGCTAAAGGAGAAAGGAAAAACTCTTAATTGAATTTGCTTAAGTGATACACCTTATAGCTTCATCCCTGAGCACACTACTTTAAATTCCTTAAGGTGCTTGTTTAGGTCATCTCCTGCCAGCCTATGAAATTTTGGTAGGAGGTGGATTAGTCCTAATTTTATCTCACAAGCCACCTTAGGTTTAAGACACTGTATACACAGCGATTCTTGATCTAACAATAGGGCTCCAAACTATTTTAGAGTTATATTATTTCCCCCCATTGTAGTCTACTCAGAATGTTAAGATAAAGATTATGCAATATAAACTTCAAAATTAAGCTCAAAAGGTTGGAAGGGGTGATGTATATAGGATAGTGGATATCTTGCAAACTCATAACTTGTAGAAAACTCTCTGATTCTTTGGAGTTGTAAGTCAATATCCTCTTCAGACTTACACCTTAATTGAAGAAAGAAAGAAAGAAACAAATAAAGAATAAAAGAATATAAAACAAGAACGAAGTAACTGATAAACTAAATTATCAATCCTCAGAGACACGGTGCCAAAATTTGGTGTATTTCCAATTAGAATTTCAAACCTCAACAACGAAGCCTCAATTTGAATGCTTTCCAAGTGGGAAACTCACTAATATAAATATCTCCTTACAATATAGTGGTAAGTGTTTTGTTTTTATGAGCAAGGGTCATTTTCCTATAAATGATTAGGTTTAGTTGATTAATTACTAAATAAATTAATAAATCGATGGTTGAAATGTAAATGAGGGCTTTTGGTGAGAACAAAGGTACTTAAAATAAAGATGAAAGTAAATAAAAGTAATAAGACTAAAGAACACAACAAACAGCAAGAAAATTAGAATAGGGGGAGAAATGTGGTTGAGGATTCACTCTTCTCCATTGGACAATGGCAAGTTATCATAGACAATAACTCATTGTGATTATAAACATGACAATGTTCTCAACTCTCTATCTTGACTACTAACTATAGATAACAATAAGCTTTGCTATCCTAATATTTCCTTATTTATTCGATGAATAAAAGAACGCTCCCTACTTTCTTCCTATTCAATGACCAACCTAGAAAACACTTCCTAGATTTAATTCAATGAAAGCAGTAAGATGAGAAAAATAGGTTAATCTTGGCAACAATCTCAAATGCTTGGACTATTTAACCTATGTTATACTCCACATCATAGTTCTCAAGGATTTGGACATCCTTAATCACTACAAATTGTTACTTGTGAATAAGAGAATGAAACTATTATGTATTCAATCCTTTATCCTAGCTTTAGATGATTGCCTAGCTTATTTAGTTGGCTACCCAAACAAAACCAAGCAACAATCATGAATAAATCAAGTAAAAGAGCATAAATAACCATTCAAGAGAAGTTAAATATATCATCAATGAATATAATCACAAAATCATGTCTAAGGCATTGAGTTCACCCTTAACCTAAGGGGTTTAGCCTTCTAACATCAGAAAATTACTCAATACAACACTTGAATCCATGAAAACTTCAAAAAATACAAGAAAAATGAAGAAAATATGAAGAAGATACTCTTTGAAGACTTCCAATCAAATGAAACTTCTTGAAAATACTCCCTTTAGCCTTTCTCTTGCTCTCCTCTCTTCTAAGATTTCTCTCAACTTTTCAAAGTGTTAGAATGTGTTAAATGAAGTGGAAAATTTGAATTTAAGTAAATCAGTGCACGCGAGGGCTTTGGCCTTGGTTTAGGAGCCTTGCAGCTCTCAGCCCTTAAAATTGATTTGGGTATTTCAGCACTTGGGCACCATGACCTTTTATATTTTAAGCAACTTTGTGAAAAATTCATGTAATAAATGAGCTTTAAACCAAAATAAATCTTGTTCATTTATTATATGAGTCAATGTTTTAAAATTTGGCCCAGACATTTACCTTAAGAGGCTGTTGGGTCACGATTATTTTAAAATCAGTTCTAATCCCAGCTTTTATACGAGTTTAACAATTATCTCTAGTTTCAGCTGGTCTAAACCGGTTCAACATTTGATATAGGTTTCTATGATGACCTGTGCTATTTGCCTTGTTAGCCAATGATCCAATTGGTTCAACTGTCCATGTAGCTCTGGATCATCAAACATTAAGAATCCTTTAAATTGTAATCCAGACATTGACTTGAAGTTGCTATTGGGTACAGGTGTAGTTCAACTACCCAATGGGTTCAACAATCCCAAACTATTTATTTCTTTTTTCTCTATATAAAGACCTTACTGTTTGTTTTTATACTGCTCTAAGTCCTAGGTTTTATCCGATTTTGACACTTTTTCAGTTTTAGCCTATCAAACCTCTTCTCTGAGTTTAAATGATGACCAAGGCCATTTTCCTCTAATCCAAACCTGAAACGTTTGCCTTATCGGGTATCTAACCAATGTTCGACCACTCAAGACAGTCCAGACCTTAAAACATTTATATAAGTGATACTTGTCGGGAATATGGTGCCCTGGAAAACAAGTTTATTCACAAATTGTGTAATAATTGACATGTTGCAAATACAATTTAAATAGTTAAATAAAGAATTTATTTATGTAAGCTTTGTATTCTTGCTATTAAGGTACTAAGATGCTAAGTGAAGATACATTTGCAAAAAAGTTACACAAGGGATATATGTATCTTTGGATGAATAAAAAAGAATAGTCATAGTCACTAATAGAGCTAGTCACTCTATTCAAATAAGACTGAGCATCTATATTACCTCCATTGAAAGAGTATGATTCTTCTCTACAGGAATGGTGAATCTAAAACCATAAGAGGTTAACTTCAGGTATTGACATTGTTATATGAATTGAAATTAAGTGAGATATTGAGTTCAAGTTAATATCATTACTTTGAACTTAAACTCACACCTATGCACTCACTTGTGGTAGAATCGAAATCCTGATGGAATGTGGACTTGTGTTCATGTCCATTATGGTCTTTGATATACTAAGGGCAGGACCATCATATCATGTTGGTCAAGACTCTGTATGTTGGGATCATAGTTGGAGTTCATAGTGCAAACATCACTTCTAGTGATTTCAAGAAGATTTGTAACAAATATAGGCTAAGTGAATGATGAATTAGATATGCATCATTTCATGATATCTTTTATATATGTTTTAAAAGTATCTTGCCACTTATCAGATAAAATATGAGACTAGGAATAAAATTAGCATGGGGTAAAACGATAATTTTACCTTGTGTCAATGGATGGCCGTGAAGGTTCGTACACACACGGTTTGAAATTGGGTAATCAATATTAAACATTGGCTTCTCATAACTTTAGGTTTTTCAAGAGTGCAACCATGAATCTATGGTGGAATGATTTCATAATTAATGAACTAGGATTATTGTAATGAGATTAAGATGATCATAAGTTCATTAGAGCTTGAAATCCCTATGTCCAAAGGGATTCCTTATTTAGCTTTGTAGAATTCAATTCATTTAAGTTAGGAGAACATTTTTGATAGAGTTTATGATGGCAGTTAATGTTTTAGGGCTTGTCTTAAGACAATAGTTGTCTCAATTTGGACAACATTTTTTATGTCTTAAAAGAGAGAAAAATTGTCTCAATTTAGATAATATTTTTGTATGTCTTAGAAGAGACAAAAGTTGTCTCAATTTAGACAACTTTTTTGTATGCCTTAAAAGAGACAAAATTTGTCTCAATTTAGACAAACATTTCTTTAGGACAAAAGTTGTCCTAAGTATGCTTGATATGTCTTAGTGTAAGAATTGTTTGTCTTGATTAAGACTAGGGTTGTCTTAAAATGACAAGAAGAATTCTTACATTACTTGTCCTGATTAAGACAAGAGTTTCTTAATTAGAAAAGGGAATTTTTAAACAAGGGATGTCTCAATTAAGACAAGTGTTGTCTAATTAAGACAACCATTGTCTTGGTTAACAATTTGAATCAAGACAACCTCCAAATCTCATGGAGATTTTTGGCCAACTACTCTTGGAATCAAATATGAATTGTTCAATTTGAGTTATCCTAAGAGGTTAGAGTCAAATTGTAATAGGGTGAGAATTGTAAAGAATTATGATTCCTAAGGTATCCTACTCATACTAGAAAAATCACACAAGTTATTGGTCAATAGGAAAGCTCCAATTATTTTAATTTTTGTAAAATAAAATAATGAAAAATCAAATAAGATAATGAGAGTTTTATTCGATCTAATATTGGATATAATAATATCTAAAAATACCTATGAAGGTGGCAGCCATATGATGAGCTTTAGGGTTTGTTAGTTTTTTACTACAACCAAAAGACTTAGTGTTAGGTTAATATAAATATAACACTAGCTCTTAGCTGCCACACACAACAACATATTGACCCATTGGAGGCATGAGGTTTAGAGGAAGAAACCAAGAGTGTGTCACCATCTTCAAGTAGTATGAGGGAGCTTTTTATTTGCCCATAAACAAGAGAGATTAGAGTGTCATAATAGATTTATCATTTGTACTTCTCATCTATTTCACCATAGGTTCTTTCGATTGAAAGTATTCACAAAGAATAGGTAGTCAATATGGTTAGTAGAGAAGCTTTCATAATTTCCTACTGCTGCAAAGGTATAACTATATCCATGGGCTTTTGGTGTTTATCTTTCCACTCTGTTTTCTTGCTTAGGTATGCTTTAATTTTTTTTAAACCCATGCCTCATCAATATTATGTTAGGCTAGAAACTAAATCCAACAATACCAAATTGTGCTTTAAGTAAGCTTGAACAGTTCATAGAAAGTTTGGCACCATATAGCCTTAGGGCCTGTTTGCATGTTCTTTAAAAAAATGGCTTTTATAGAAGCAGGAGTTGGTTCTGAAAAAAGAATGTAATTTTAGCATAATGAAAAGCTGTTTTACATTTGGATGTAATAAATGAGAATGACTTTCGAATGAGAAAATGTGTTTGGCTACAAAACTATAAAATAACTTTTTGTTGATAAAATTACAAAAAATGGCATGCATAAGGAATTTAAAATTAACAATTTTGAATGGGTCAAAATTATAATTATAATTTTAAAATAATAAAATGAATATATACATGGCTAAAAATAACATTTTAAAATAAAATAACAATTTTGTAAAAATAATTACACTCAAAAGAAATGAATCAAAGAAATAATATAACTATATTAAAAAAATATTTTATTAAGAAAGTATGATGAGAAGCAAAGTGGACTTCAACTAAATAAATAATGTCACAAGGGGTTGAGGGTCAAAATAGAGAAGCAAAATGATATATCCTTCTCCTACAATGAGAAGCTATAGTTTTTATACTCTCCTTTAATGAGAAAATCTCATTCTCAACTAACTTCTCATTCTAGACAAAAGGACAAATGAACACCCATGTAAGCAAGAAAATGCATTCTTTTTTTAAAAAGAAACGAATAAGGCCTTAATGTTTTGGTATAATAGAGATAGGAGTTGAGTGGTGGCTGCAAAATGTGTCCAATTTTTCTTATAGAGACGACAAAATGAGAGAGGAAGGCAAGAGTTTAGGGAATCTTGAAAAAGGGCAAATGGTTAGATGGAAAAAAATGGATTTATTACTTTGTATTTCCTTTTTCATTATTTTAAATAATTATTTTTCATTTTTCATTTTTCATTTTTACAATATTGATAAAATTTACATTTTAAAATAAATTATCAAACACATAATTTTTACATCTTTTTGTATCTTTTAAATTTGAAAATTTGTATTTTATTTTAAATTTCTTTTGAAATCTAGTTTTTAAATAAAAACTTAATCCTTAAATTTTGTTTTAAGAAAATAAAAAATATCTAGACAAAATACAGTGTTAACATTCCTTATAAACGATTTGGGAGGTTTTTCTTTTAATCTGAAGCTGAATCATAGCTAAACCATGCTTATTTCGTAGTAAAGTGATTTGATATTTTTAGCTAGGGAATGGTTTGGAATGGCCAATTTGTAGTTAGTCCCTAGTCAAAAGACGCAAAATATTTCATTCTTATTTTCATCAAATTTAGAGAGGGAATAAAAAAAAACATTTCCTCACCAATCCGTAGTAATTCATTGGCAAAAAGACACAAAATGTTTCCTCCTTGATATCAACAAATTCAACAAGGGAATATTTACCTTCTATTTTCTTGTTAAATAGTTTATCTAGGGAATGGCGAGGGAAATTCCCTAGCTACAAAATAATTATTCTATAATTTCAATGAGGGAAAATTCCATAACCAAACCATTTAGCTACAAAATTTACTTAGTTAGGGGTAAATTCCTTTTCTAATTTGTAGGTAATCCCTAGGTAAGAAGAACAAAATTTGCTCGCCTTTTTTTCATCTGCTAAATGGCAAGGTGATGTGAACCAAAAGGGGTACCAAATTAATCATTGCTAGTGAAAAATTGCTTTCGAGTATAGTAATGAGTAGGAGTCATTCTCACAAAGGATTGAGACTAATTGATAAGCCATGAATTCTAACTACTGTAAATTAACTACTAAATAAATGA
>JASKGM010006330.1:0-11184 GCA_034509205.1 Ceratonia siliqua
TGGTGGTGGGTATGCCCACCTTGTTTTATTTGCAGGTTGTACCCTGGGATAGTCCATATTTTAGGGGAGACTCTGCCCGATTTTCTAATAAATTTTAGACTTAGAAATTTTTTTATGAAAACGTGTTTATCTTTATCATTTATTTATCAATAAATTTCGATGGTATTGTATGTATTGATATGTGAGGCTGGTAGGTAATTACCTGAAGGGTAATTATCTACGCCAGTCACGTGTTCTAAATTGGGGCGTGACAATCGCACTATAAAAATATGCTCCTAGCCTCAATACAAAATGTTGAACATTTTCTCTCTCTGTAGGAACAACATATGGTACAAATTGAGATAGTCGCAGGAACCTGTAGGCATATTCAGAAACTGACATCTCTATGGTCTTTTATAGAGAGAGAAACTTATGAGCTCTGACTTTTTTCTCTCTTTCAAGAAGGAACTAGTGAAGGAAGGCTATTTTAAAGGAATGACAAGGATTCTCTAATTCCTTTAGTGGTCATTTTGCTTGTATACTTGGAACCAATATGCCGCAGAACCATCTAACTGAAGCCTTACCATTCTCACGGCTATCGATTCAAGACAGTCAATAATCCTCCATAAATTTTCTACATGCTTCAAAAACTGCTGAGGATCAATCACATACTCAACTCCTGAAAACCTAGGGGGTTTCTGCTTTTGAAATTATGGAAGAAAGTTTCAAAGATTGGGGACCACCACATGCATAGATGAAGTAAGGACAGCTGGGGTCACTAGAACACTCACTAAAGGCACTGATGTGTTTGCTTGGGTCATCACGTTGACCAAAGTTTGAAGAGCCTGCTGTATCTCCTGTGTCCATTTTGGAACTGTTGTCTGGCTTAGAGGAGCAGAAACAGGGGCAGGAGTACTTTTAATTTCCTCTAGTGGCGGATGAATTCTAGAACTTCTTTGACCCTTAGGTTTACCTCGTTCCCTAGGTATAGTCACCGGTCTGGTGGAGGCTCCTTCAGATGCAATAGCCTCTTCCTACCCTAGCTAGTATGAGCTCAAGTTTTCAGAGGCATTGTCCTAAAAGATAAAGGAACAGAAAAGTCTTGTTGATAAGCAATTTTAGTGGGTAACACTAATTAGAATAGATTTGAGTATTGATGAAGTAACTCAGGATGGATTTTAATAGACTGCTAATGATAAGTGCTCCTGGGCGTACCTACCACTAATGAGGTTTGTCGTTCCCAGTAGCATAGACCTGTTGGAGACCTCTATATGCTCTAACCACAAACCTAGGCTATGCTCTTATACCAATTTTTTCATGCCCCACTTTAGGACATGTGACCCGTGTAGGAATATTACCGTGTAGGTAATAACCTACTGGCCTGAAATACTCGTGTAACTAATATCATTAAATCTATATTGTAAATTTAATAATAAAAGTAAATCATGCGTTAGCACAAAAAACTAATTTAAAGTTTTAATAAAAATTTTGACAGAGTTTCCCCTAAATTTTGGACTATTCCAGGATACAATCTGCTTAAACAGTAAGGTGGACAAGCCCACCATAATTCAAATGGCTTCCATGGCCTAAACAGAAAACAATAATGGGTCCAACATGGACTGTTTCTACTAACTACATATGAACTATGTAATTTTATTTATTATTACAGACCACGACCTTTATTTAGAAATGCAAAATCACTTATCCAACAATGTCCATAAGTTTACTAATGTACTCCACCACTACTCAAGCAATGCCTACCAATTCAATCTGCAGGCTCAAAGGGTGCAAGCGAGCTAAAGGTAATTCACCAGTGACTGGATATGAAAATATTAGAAATTGAAGGGGTGAGTCCACCGACTCAATGAATGAAATAAATATTTACTAAGGGATGCATGAACTCTCAGGTGTAAAGTGCATTACCACCAAACTCATTATATTAAAACAGTTTCAAAACATAAAGAATAATCACAATATAACAATACGCACATAATACACCTTACATTTGGGAAATAAAATGATTTACTTGTCCAACAATAAAATAATAACTTTTAATAATATTATATCATAATATAACAATACACACATAATACACCTTACATCTTGGAAATAAAAAAATTTACATGTCCAACAATAAAATAATAACTTTTAATAATATTATATTCATGAGAATATTTAAATTTAAAAATACTTCACTGTAGTTCATAAAACACTAGGATCCATAATGATTCAAAGGGAGAACCCAAATTGAGAAAACAGTATTCCCACTCCAGAAGATAACTCAACTGAAGGGGCAATTGATCCTCACCTTTGGGAACTATATTCACCGAAGAGAATATTTAAATAAATCACTTCCTTCCAAAACTTCACTCATTCGGAGGAACCATTCACATTCATAATAAATTTCTGTTAGGAACTGTACTCACTGACAAAACTTATCCTTTACCAAGAACTGTCCTCAATTGATAAAAGTTGTGTCCTAAGTGCACCCAGTGGTTCTACCACCACTCTATTACAGATCCCATAACACAGTTCTAAATAAATTTTAGAAAACTTATACAATTTGTTCTTTCCCATAAACACTATGGGAACAATTCATAATTTGGAATAGAGTAATAAATTTCACACACACACACACACACACACACATATATATATATATCACGTTGCTGAAAATCACTTCCAAATCATGCTAAAATAATATCATTAAACCAAAATGAGGAATTTAAAGCTTCAAGCATCCAAAGGTAAGTAAATACCCACTCACCACTCAAACTGTAGAAAATGAAGTGATTATCTTCCACCCAACTCAACCTCAAGGTAGATTTGGTTCCAAAGAACTTGTTTCAGGTGTACCTATAATTATAACATGTATACCTGTCACAACGTGACGGCTAGGGAAAAGGCACGGTCATGACCTTAAAGCGACAAAAGGGGAAAAAATATAGAGATAAAAAATGAAGTCACCACCAATTAATTAGAAGATAATTGGGATCCTTTAAAAACCAAATACTGGCCCTTGGAACCAGAGGACGGGTTCGGGAGTCTAATTACGTGTGAGGAAGATGTTAGGAACCCCACGACGCCTGTCCCTAAGGATGGTTACCTTAAATTGTTTGTCTTAAATTTATTATTGTTTGAATTACTCATTTTATTATTTCAATTTATTTTAGAGAAAAATAAAGGAATGAGAGAATTGGACCTATCTTACTGTGTAAGTGCCTACATACCCATAGGGGATCAAGGTCCACGTAATTTAAAATAATTAATTAAATTAGAATTTTTTCTATGAGGGATCAAGACAATATGGGAACGTGGGTTTCCACATAAGGTCCAATAAAATAAGAGATTAATTCTCCACATAAAGGTTGAGAGAATAAAGACAACATGAGAAAAAAAAATTTCACATAAAGCCTAACAAAATGGGAGAATATTTCCCACATAATGTTCAAAGAGTAAAGACAGTATGGGAAATGAATATCCACATAAAGCTTAACAAAATACGAGAGTATTTCCCTACATAATGTTTTGAGATGAATTAGGGAATCCTAATATCAAAAAAAATCTTTTAGAAGCTTGGGGAAAAGCTATAATTTGTGATGCCTGGGTCAAAATATCAATTTTGAAAATACTAAGCGCCAAACTTGGATTTTTTGGAAGTATTAAGGTCAGAATTCGAATTTTGAAAATATTGGGGTCAAAACTCAAATCTTGAAAAGTATTGGGATTAAAATGTGAATTATGGAAAGTGTTGGGGTTAAAACTCAAATTTTGAAAAGTATTAGGGTTAAATTCAAATTTTAGAAAATATCGGGGTAAGATCATATTTTTGAAAAGTACAAGAAGTGAAATCAAATTTCTGAACTGACTCACCACAATTGGCTCCCCACTTAAAGTATTTAATTGAGTCTTTTGGAATTCCAATTTCAAAATAATCTTAATAAACCCTTTGAAACCCATTTTAAAGTCTAGGATTTGCTAGTGGGCCTTTGAAACCCATTAAACTTAAGCCTTTTATTAACTTGTGCCTTTGGCATACTGGGCCAAGTAACCAGAACAAACCCTTCACATCCGAACTATTTAAATTCAATTGGACCAACAATCTTGCCTTAATGGACCCTTGGCATTTTACTTGAGGCAAACTATGATCTTGGGCCAAACACCCATGTACTGGCCAGAAATGATTATCTTAAATGAAAGAAGAACCCCAGTTCTTTATTTCAAGAATTTATTTATTTTTTAAAGGAAGGAAATTGAAAAAAAAAATCTTAGGACATTTATTTTATCATTTCCATTACTTTCTTTCTTGAGAAATAAGGCACCTGCTGATTTTCAATTATTAGCAATGACCAAGAGAAAACACACCCCAAATAAAATAAATCCAGTAACATGTGATGGTAAGTAAACAATGACAAAAGGGAAACAAGGGACGGTTTGCTCCTTACGAATGGGTTTAAAGGAAACCATAGCAGAATTTAAATAAATTGCCAAGTAAAGAAATCTCAAATCCAAACAGATAAAACCATAAGAATTAGGTAAAGGTACATCTAAGCATGCATAGCACCTCAAGTTCACATTTTGTGATGTTCCAATTGAATCATTGAGAACATAAAACCCATCAATACTCTCTGACTTAGAAATGAAACTCTATATTGGCAATCACGAATACAAACAAATCAGTCCCAAAATACCCCAAACATGAAGCCAATTCTGGACCCATATGTTGATACGCTAAGCATTACTAACTTGATCAGGAGGACATATTGAACCTACCAATCAAGAAGACTTATGATGAGATTCGTAACCTTCAACCAACAGGATAAGTATGCTTCAATTAAACAAGGACTAGAGCAGAGACACATGCTTTGGTTCTTGCAACACAAATTAGAAAGGCACATTTTAACCATAAATAAAACAACAACTGAACAGCATTCGCCAATGCCTGAAACATGCTAGTCTACAACAATCAAACAAAGATCAAAAGAACCTACTTTAGCAAAGATCAACACCTATTAGAATAGGAGCACATAGTATAATTATTATTAGGTAAAAAAAAAATCAAAATTAGAAGCCTTTTCTGATTTACCAACCAAACAAATAATTTACAACATACTTTGACCAACCATGATTGAAACAACAGGTGCAACCCTCAAACTCGAACCTCCTGGTTTGATTCAAATTGTTCAAACTCAAAGGTATAGGATCGAGGTTACTCAAAATAAGCTTCCACTCAAAAACTGGACTTATTTCAAACCTTTAACATAAGGCATTAACAATTTTGGAAACCGAGAACCAGACTCTGGTTCAAAGCATCATATTCAAAAAAAATCAGAAACCGGCATCGGTTCTGCACTGTCAACGTAGCAGCTATAATCCATCTTTAAGTTATCAAATTAACACATCAAAAGCCATAATCAATTTGAAGTTAATATCCTTACATAGATGAATCCCCAAAAACAATATTACAATGGCAGAAGTAGATTTATGAAAACACAGACTTCGAAAATCATAATGTTAATACACGGAGTTTGAAATGAACTCACATAAGCTCGAATTTACAAACCCTCTATCTTGTAGTATAGAAATCAAAACATTTGCCAAATTCCAGAAACCAAAAAGAAACAATATACCTTCCTAAATGATTCAAAGCCACGAAATCGTCTCTTCCCTTGAAGAATCCTAATAGATGCGCTTACTCTCCTTTTCTGGTTTTAGAAACCTCCCTCATCCTCCTCCTCCTCCCTCGTTGATCTTCTTGGTTCCCCCTCTTCGTAATCATCCCCCCCCTTTTTTTATAGATGAACCCTGAGCCTTTTCGCAAACTCGTGACACCAACACTCAAGGGCGTGAGGGAACCAAAGGCTAGAGCAACTCAGAACAAAGCACGAAAAGGGAACACGGATATGAGGGACCATTGGCGTGATGGCTGCAAATTTGAAGTTGTGAGATTCAGAAGGCACAGAGAATTCGATGCCAAACGAGGAGCAGAGGTTGAAATGCAGAAGTGCAGAGGCATGGGAGACCAGTGCCAAAACACAGAGGTGATTTGTGTGCGCAGAGGCCTAGAGGAGCAGAAAAAAGGACGAACACGTAGGGGGAGCTATTGGTTTAGAGAGAAAAGGGGAAAGAAGCGTGGTGGGGGAGAGGTAAACTCGGGTGCTGGAGGTGGGTTGAACCGGTTGGGTCTCCCAATGGGCTGGACCGGTTTGGGGTGAATGGGCTGGATATCTTTTTTTGGTTCATTGGGTTGCCAAAAAAGATGGCTTTTGGGATTTTTTGTTTTTTGTTTTTTGCTTTTGTTTTTTTATGTTTTATGTTTTGTTTTGTTTTTTTAATTTCCTTCTTCTTTCATTATTATATTATTATCTTTTTTATGCCATTTTTTCATCCATTTATTATTTTTTTTATTTTTTTTATTAATCTCACAATTTTAAGGGATACATAGACAAAATCAGGTATTTACAATACCTATATATTAGTAACCCAAATTTACAACTATTTTCCTAACACCACCCCTATAACTAAAATGGGAAGAATATTTAAGAATCGATGATTGTTAAATAAGAGTTTGACACTGGAAGGACTTTGGTTGTTAAACTCATAATAATTTCCCAATTTCACAAAGTGTCAACATAGTCCCTTGCATTTTTCACAAACTTTTTTTTTAACTCTAATTCTAATTTTATTTATTTCAAGAAACCCCAAATTTATCTTCATAACTCGAAACCTCTTTAATAAAAACTTGATGTTAATGTAGCTGAAAAATGAGTCAAGTTCCTAGCAGAGTGCACTGGTGCTATGTTGCTATTAACATTAAAATGTATAAATGTTATCTTTCGACATGAGGGAATATATTTCATGGTGCTATGGGATTGGATTCTCTTTTCCTCATGTGACTTGTAAAAGGATGGTAAAATAAATTTAAATAGCATGAGATTGAATCAGTTGTTTTCTTTAACATGTAAATGTTCATAACTACAACTGATAAATATAACTCTATCCTTAAGGGAATTTATGTTCAGGATGTCAAAAGACCACTTAAGTGATGCTACATCAATATAGCTCTATCCATCAAACAGACGTTGGAATTGAAATTGACAATTGGTTTCACAGTTTTGGAATTGATTCACTGACAATTGGTTTCGCACTTTTGGGATTGGTTCACTGGCAATTGGTTTGCCTATCCTTATTGGACTAAATCACAACTAAGTGATCAATGGTCATATCTTTTAGTGGAAATTGTATATATGTAGAAACTCTCCCTTTTTTTTTTGGATCTTTGTAAACGCAACAAATGAAGTAATTTGTAATGATCTATAAAACTAAATCAATAATTGCTTAGAAAATTTCATGATTATCATACCATATGGCCAACGGTGGCTGGGCAAGTGTGCACGGCGGTGGGGGAAGTCTCACACACCATGGAGGACGGAAAAGGGAAGAGCAACTCAGTTTGGGGAGGGGGAGAGGTGCCATGCAGTAGAGAGAAAAAGGGACGGAGAAAGGGACTTGAGGTTTAGGGATTTAAAAGGCTTAGGAACTTGTGTGCAATTTTTTAAAAAGTTAAAATTTCTTTTAATTTGTTAATTGGTCCATGGACTTGTACTAGTTACATTTGAGTCCTTTTTTTTCTAAGAATAAAATAAAAAAAAATTAAGGCATTACAAAAAAACTGTAGGTACGTTCCTTAGGATTTTTCCCCAAGAAAATTCTTAGAAAAATTGGCAAGAACGTTTATGCGAAATTTCATGGGAAAAAATCCGCATGTAAGTCCTTGCAAATTTTCTTATGGATTTTTCCCCATGAAAAGTCTACAGGAAAAATTGCAGGAAACTGTTTCCATGAGATGCGGAAAATAATCCACAAAAAATTATGCAGGAAAGCGATTTCTTATGGATTTTCGCCCAAAATCCACATAAAATCAAAGTTTTTCTTGTAGAGTGATGACAACCAAGAGCAACAGTGGCGTGCGGAAATAGCGACTATGAGAGGGAAAACTTGAGAGTAATGGAGAAAGAGAGAAAGGAAGTGTAACCAAATAGAAAAGAGTATATGAAGTTATTTTGTGCTTTATTTTTTCTTTTAAGTAAATAAAAAAATTAATAGAAAGCTACATTCAGTAAAAATGTAATTAAATTAAAACTCATTATAAATATTGGGACGTTATATGTTATTTTTCTTATAGTGTAACATTCCACCCTCATTTTCTGGCGCAATATCTCCTTCACTTCAATCCTAAACGTTTTACATGATCAATCTCCCAAATATTGGCAAACAAAAAAAAAAAAGCTTCAAAATTTTATGAAGTATATAATAACTTATGTTTTTATTTTGATAACTTTTATTTTTGTATACCAAATATGAATATTTTAAATACCTTGCTTTTTATATCAACTATAAGAAATATCATGATTTGTTACGGAATTTTGTCCCCAAAAATACCATAGAAATATTCAATTTTCAATTCAGGAAAAATTGCCACAATTTTTTTCACAAAAACTAATACCGTGGCAATTTTAATATGACTGTAGGGACGACAAACTCAATTTCATAGCAAAGTGTAACTGCCACAGAAATTTGGACATTTTGCCACTGTTTTGTGCGGTGGCAAAACCTTTTTTTCTTGTAGTGATTTCTATTCTAAAATACAAACGAAATGAGGGTTTCGTTCATGCTTCAAACATTGCATGTTAAATCATGCAAGGGCCAAATAGCTGTTAATAATTGAAGAGGGATTCCCCATATTTTTCTCTTTCTCCTTTTTGTTGGAAAATAAAATGCATTAAAGGAAAGGAAAAGGAAAGATATTATGTTTTTTGTCCTATTGCACAATATTTTAAAAAACGCATAAGATCATACAAAATAATGCCTATAAAACAAAGGAAACAAATGCATACAAAATTTTTCTTCAATATGATCAAGGAAGTAACAATACAATCACTTATAAATCAATTTTAATGGGGAAAATAAGAAAGAAATAATTAACACCCACCAAACCACACAAACATTAATACATATACATGATACAATACAATACAAATACTATAATATAACAAAATATATAATGTCCGAATGTAATTTAAATTGTACTGCATGTCTGGGATATGAATATCGGACAGCAGACAGCTCCGTTTTTTGACATTTCTATAATATATAGACACTGTATAATTGCCTCAGAGTTGTAGCATCCCAAAGCAAATATTTTCATAATTATTGTGCACCTGACACTAGGAAAGCAGCATGAAAATTTTCACCGGGCATAATATGAACCTCTTTGTTGAACAGAAGACATATATATATATTAAACTGGAACTGTCGTAGCACCTGTATGCTTATTTGCCTCAGCACCTTCCTCTTCGTTCTCCCCACTCAATTCCTCCAGCGATTTCCCCTTCGATTCTGGCACCAAGAAGGTGAACAACATCCCAAGGAAATTGACCACACCAAGCACGATCAGAGAGTTCTTAACCCCAATACCTGTATGGTACCCTTTCTCAACCTTCGAGGGGTCCGTGGGTTGTGAGGCATATAAGAACCCAAAAGCCCCTACAATCGCTCCTGCTTTCCCTGCAGCAGCTGAGATTCCATGGCAAGTAGACCTTAGCCTTGCTGGAAAAATCTCCGCAGGCACAACAAAAGTAGTAGCATTTGGACCAAAATTGGAGAAGAAGAAAGTTAGAGAATACATCACCACAAACCCTATTTGATTATCCTTCTCAGTCCAGTGATTATATGGAATAGCCAGAGCAAACATGAAGACAGTCATGAAGAAGAAACCCATCATTTGAATGGCAAAACGGCCCATATAATCAATCAAGGCCACTGTAAACCAGTACCCAGGCACAGTACTGCATAGTGCTATTAATGTTTGAGCCCTAGCAATCCTATAAACCTCATGGATCGCATTCATTTCTTTTGCAGGAGGAATCCATCCAATTGCTTGAAAAATATCCTTCTGGAAAAGGTTCTGGCTGTAGAAGGCAATGTCTAGTAAAAACCAAGTAGTAGTAGTTCCCACCAAATGAAGCCCATGGCGTTTAGCAAATTCCTTGCTGAACAAACCATACTTATGGCTCTCAATCTCAGTTAACTTTTGTAGCTTATCCTCTTCTGCTTCAAGCTCAACGTTTAACACCTTAGCCATATCTGCAGCTGCTTGTTTCGCGTTTTTAGCAACCAGCGCTGTGTAACGAGCAGTCTCTGGCATTTTCATACGCCAGTAATAGGTCAGAGCAGCTGGGAAAGCACCGAACATTAGAATTATACGCCAAACGTAGTCAAATGCTGGTAGAACCATGGAGGCTTCTGCATGTTCTGCATAACTGGGAATCTTATATTTGTGGTCATATATAGCTGAGACTATCAAAGCAACTACCCCACCAGCCAAAATCCCAAACCCTTGCATGGCAAAAACTGCAGCTATGAAAGCCCCACGAGTCTTCTTATTGGCATATTCAGACATGATCGTAGCTGAGAGAGGGTAGTCGCCACCGATCCCAAACCCTAGCCAGAACCGGAAGAAACAGAGAGTGACCAAGACGCCATTTGGGCTTGATCCGAAGGAAAGACCAGAGGCGAGGGAGCAGAGGATCATGAGGATGAGAGTTAAGCCATAGACTTTCTTTCTGCCCATTTTGTCACCGAGCCAGCCGAAGAAAAGCTGGCCGGCTAATGTGCCACATAGTGCGACTCCAGTCACTGCAGATTGGATGCTCGGAGGCAGAACGCCGGGCTTTTCTGCGCCTTGCTTTGTGTAGTAAATCCTTCCCAGCAACTTGGTGACGAGGGAGATGCAAAAGAGATCGTAGGCGTCAGTGAAGAAACCCATCCCAGCAATTACTATTGCTGTGAAGTGGTACCATTGGGTCTTGGCCGCATCGAGTGCATTAAGCACTCCCAGTTGTCCAGCCATCAGTGAATCTGCTACCTGCTATGCCCCCACCAGAGATTCAAAGTTTCCTGCACAAGTACAAGAAATAAGTCTCATGATCTTGTATAAGCAAACTTGTGACTGTTTCATCATGAGGCTTGGAACCTATATTGCACGGGTAGGTTTGCGATTATATCATATCTGGTACAGACATAGATACGAATAATTATAATTTGTTTTTAATTATAGTACAAGTAAGGAAATATATATTTTTTTATAATATATATTATAATAAAAATAGATAGTGAGTATTCAACAATTAATATATATATATA
>JASKGM010006331.1:0-11180 GCA_034509205.1 Ceratonia siliqua
AACTAAAAACATAAAAAAATACTAGGACAAATATTAGTTTATCAAATTTCCTAAAACCTCGATTTTACTCTTCCTCAAGCAAAAAAAAAAAAAAAAAGCAAACCTAAAAACTTGAATCATCAAAACTTTCATGCCTTCATTCTCATTATGGCTAATAACAAAATATCTCATACAAAATTATGACCAAATTCAAACACAATAAAACTCATTATTCAAATCAAATGCACATCACACATCCAAATTCCAATGCTTAATACATATCCACATTGATTTCCCCCAAACCTTTATAAAAAATAAGAATTCGTTTCAACTCTAATTCTCACAAGATTCACTCATTAAAGTACATTGATCCTAGATTTTAAACACTCAACAAGCATATGTGAATAGAAGTTGTGTAAAAAAGAGATAACAAATATAGATTTTGATCAATAACCACTCATATGTTCACAAAGTAGATCTCATGAAATGAATCAAATAGTAGGATTGTAATGATATCACACTGCCTAGATCATATTCTATTCAAACTCCTTAAGCAAGAAATATCATTCATGTTCCTATAGATGGATGAAGTATAGCAAGAACTTGACTTCATGGGATTACAAGAACATGACTTACAACAAAGTTATTTTCTTTTAAAATTTTTTCTTTCTTTTTTTGTTTGTTTAATAACAACTTTTACACACTTGAAAGTACTTTGAAGCTCTTCCTCTTCCTCTTTTTTTTTTCTTTGAAATGTTGAAGAGGACCAAAGGTGGATTTGTTACTTTTGGTGAACGACTATTTCTATGACAACCCACATAACTTTAAGTACAAGAAGTCAGTTATGAGATAAAGTGTATAAGGATAGGAACATATTCAAATCCTTACTCAAGTTATTTAACTAATATAATGAAAATAAACAACATGATTGTTCAAATGAGGTATAAAATCCTAACATTCAATACAAAACCTATAGAGATCATCTAATAATTAAGATCACAATGAAGAGTGTTTAAAGAGCACAAGGAAACTAACTCTCACAATAAAACGCTTAAGGCTCAAAGGACTCACAAGGTAGTCTCCACTATTTTATTCTTAATCATCAAATTTAAGTTCTTCTCAATTTCAACATCAAGAGCACTGTTTATGAAATATGAATATCCATCAATCCTCACAACAAACTTTGAAAGTGCTAAAGAAAATAAACACAGTACATAAAAAACTTAATTACTCACCATAAAGTGAAATGAAACAGGAAAATTTTGTTTCAAAAAATTTTTATTTGCACCCCCAAACCTAAACTAAACATTGTCCTTAATAATAATCCCAAGTTTATTGGAGCTTGAAATTCTTATGTCTAAACAGATTTTTCACCTAGCTTTAGATATTCAATCCACATTAAGTTGGAATAAATTTAAGATAAAATTAATTGATAGTATTTTAGCTTATGTCTTAACTAAGACAAGAGTTGTCTTAATTTAGACAAAAGAATTAGTTCAAGACAATAGTTGTCTTAGTACATTCTTGTATATCCTAAAAGAGACAAAAGTTATCTCAATTTTACACAAATAAATTTTAGGACAAATGTTGTGTGAAGCATGCTTAAAAATGTGAGAAACATTTTTGTTACTAAAGAGTCAAAATAAATTCTTACATTAGTTGTCTAAATTAAACAAGTGCTGTTTTAATTAGACAATAGAATTTTAAGAAGGTTTGTCTTAATGAAGACAAGTATTTTCTCATTTTAAACAACCTTTATCTTAGAAATTATTTTTGTTTTATACTACTTTGAATTAATATTTGAATTATTCAACTTATTTAATTTTAAGTAGTTGAAGAAAATAAAATAAAGTCCCTTTTATTTAGGAATTTCGGATACACTAAATCATTAGGATAAAAATTTGATTTAATTAAATAAAATTAATCCTAATGAGCTAAAGTTTGAATTGTTCAAACTTAAGTGAAACAAACCAAATCTCCATGCAATGTAAAAGTGTATGGCCAAAGGGATTGAGAGAAAGGTTTGAACTCATTTTAATTATCCTAAAAATCTAAGTGAATAAAGGATAGAAATTAAAAGAGTTATAATTTCTTGGGTAACCTATATTCACTTGGAGACTTACTTAGTCAAAGGGGTTGAGGTAAATAAAATTCTTTTATTAGAATTTAAATTCAAGCATGCTAACCAATTAGAAAGCTCCACGTATTTTATTTGTTAAATAAAATATGATATTATCAATTTAAAAATATTATTATTAGTTGATAAAAAATTAGATAAAATTATTATCTAAAGTCCCCTAGTAGGCGTGTGGAATCCCTAAGTTTTAGGGATGGTTATTTTTGAATTGTACTTAAGTGACGTAGGGTTAGACTATGATAAAAATAACTTAACCTTTTTTTTCTCTGGTACCATAGAAACATATTGAGAGTGGAGAAACACCCTTGTGGCCGACAGCTTGAAGAAAAAAAATAAGAGTGAGGCACAAATTTCTTACTTTTATTTCTTGAGAAGCCGAGAGTTCTCTTGGCCTTGTAGGAGCCATGTGTTTGAGAGGGAATTATTTGAGTGTTACTTTTGTGCTAGTCTACATGCCACACTAAAGAGAAAAAGTCAAGGCTTTCTAATTGATTATTTGAGAAAGCTATCATTCTACTTTTCCTTTTTGCCAAGCACTAACCTATTCACCATAGCTTTCATGGATTCGTGCTTCCTAAAGAATAAGTGGTAAGTGCGGTTGGTTGTGAAGCATACTACAAGTACTAAGTGACTTTAAGAGGTATGTACACTCTTCCCACTATTTATATTTCTAGTTGTGAGGTGCTTTTATATTTCTAGTCATGAGGTGTTTTTGTCTATGTGTTTTGTTTTCTATCGATTTTGCAAGCATGAAATGATTTAAATTTTTTTTAAATCAATGCTTATGCCATAAATAGTTAGGGCTAATCACTAGATCCAACATGATCGTTCTGTGGTGGCGTCCCAACATGAGGACTTGTAGCCCTGTGACCATAGAGGGATGATACATCCCTTGTAGCCCTGTGATCATAGGGGGATGATACATCCCTTGTATCCCACATCGGTTGGCGAGGGAAAGTGAAAGATGCATATATAGGGTTGTGATAGCCTTCATTACTGGACTAGGCTTTTGGTGAGTTAGGCCATGTTCGTATAAGAATTGAAACCCCAATGGCAGTAAAAAAACTCATAATTAAGAACGAAATCAAGATTAATGCATCAATGAGTGTAGGAAATGATTTGTGGCAAACCAAGAATGTCACCATGACCAAAATTTAGAGGGGAAGCAGTGGGTAAAATTTGGGAAGCATAAAAAGTGATTTGAACGATGCGGTCGATCGATCCCTAAGGTGTAGACGACCAAACTACATGGCCAGGCTCTTTCAAAAGAGAGGCCAACCCCATTTCTCTAACACTTTTAACCCTATCTATCCCCCATATAAGAGCAAGTCACTTCCCCACATCATTACCTAGTGGTTTTTGGGTTGTTTTGTTGGCTCGAAAGTGTTTATGGCAAGTGCTTAGAGAATTCTAAAGAGAGAAACTTCCTTCCAATCGGCGCAAAAGTTATCGTAGGTATCCCAAATTTGTTTGTGAAGTTTCTAAACAGGGAATCAAGTTCTTTTCCATGCTTTAGGGTATTCAATTAGATTAATGGCTGCTAAGAGGAATTTAGAGTAAAGGGAGTCGATTCATTGACAATCTCAGACCTATAGAAGGACTACAAAGTATCCTCTAAGGGAAGTGGATGATGAGGATATGTTTGTGTCCTTTGAGGCTAATGAACGATATTTCAAGAAAATGGCAAACAAGGAAATTTTGTTTGGAAGGCCAATCAATAACTTGGCCAGAGAACTATATAAGTAGGTTGGAATTTTACAGTTGTTTCAAAGGGTTAAACTCTAGGAGGAGTTCTTTACCACTATGGGGCCAGCATATCCCTTGTTGGTTTGGTAGTTCTATGTAAACCTGATCCGGGCTTGCATGGAGCCCTACACCTTGATTTCCCGAGTAACAAGGAAGGCATTTTGCTTTGATAAGATTGATTGGGCAAACTGGCTGGTGGTCAATGTAAGTAAAGTGTTATTGATTAGAGGCGATCAGTTGTGTATGACAACCTGACTCTTCGATAGTAAACTTAATAGGTTTTGGGGTTGTAGGAGTCGATGTATCCTAGAGTGATGCAGGTACCCTTAATCACTCTGGACTTGCATGCTCTAGTGACTTATACCATACTGCCGCAAGGAGGTAACAAGTCGACATTCACCTATACTGACATGCATGTGTTGACTCATATAAGAATTGAAAGGCATATAAATCTCTCGCAGATGTTGTTAGATCATATGTAGACATCATTAGTTGCTTCCAATAGGCCTCTACTTAACAAAATAATGCTTGGTTAGTATTTTGTGCACCATAAGGTAAATGTGAGTCTAGAGTTGGATATGTTGCATCCTATAAGTTTCTTTGATGTCATGTCCTTTATCATCCTCATATTTTTTCAAGTGGGGAACCATTATGTATTTGTGCCTCCATGAAGGGCAGGTGCATAGGCCCCACAAGATCTAGAGGAGGAAGATGTGTAGATAGAGAAAAGAGAAGCACATCTATAGGCACTACATTAGGGGAAGTCGATGGCCATTATTTTAGGGTCTTGACCAAGATTGAGAACCAGATAAGTGGACTAGATGTGTACTTAGGTAGAATGGAGGAGTAACAAGTTGAGATGTTGGATTAGATGAAGCATTAACAATAGTAGAGCCAAGGTTAAGAAGTTAGTGTAGGTACTGAATTTTTTGTAGCGCTGAGCACACAAAGCTAGTAAATGGGTGGACTCAACGTATGATGAAATTTATTTTTTGTGTGTAATGGAATGAATGAATGAAGTTGTATCTTAAATCCTATTCAAAATTGTAGTTGTGAATTGTAATTGTAGTTCATTAACTTAAGCAATAAAGGACCTCAATTAAGGTGTCATGAGCAGGGGCTAAAATATTGATGTGCAAAAAATACTAACACAATGAATAAAATAATAAGAAGAAAAGAAATATTAAATGAATAAACTAATTGATTATGATATAGAATTCAATTTAGGCTTATGTATATAACATGAGAAACAAGCTTAATGACAAATATATGAAGTTGTTATGGCTTCAGAGAAGGAGGTGTTTACTATTAAGTTTCATGAGGTGGAAGATTGGTTATATTAATAAGGTGAAGATGAAACTAAAGGTGTATATGTTACCTAGCCTGAAGAACTCAAATAAGTAATGTAATCCAACCTAAATGTGTTACAATCAACATAGAAAGAGGGGCATGATAATTGGTTAATTTATCTTTTGTATAAAGTTACAGAGAAGTTGTTGTGCCAAATGACCTCAAATTTTATCTCATTGACATCTCCAAGAAATAGAAGGGTTTGAAAAGAAAATGATAATAATAGATGGTCGATACCAAGTACTTATCTATGAAGGGGAAATTAGGGAAAGTAATTAAATAAGAAGTGATTTGGGAAAAGAGGAGAGATGGTGATAGGGCAAAGAACTTAGGGTGCTAGTACCAAGGATGGATTAATCATATTGTAAGAAGGATACTTAAAAGAGGTTGAGGACTAATGGTAGGATGTTGTAACTAAGTGTATGGTTGAGATAGCATAAAAGTTTGTCATAGTGTGAATAGAAGAAAAGAACCTTGAAAGTTCAGTAGGAGGATGTGAATTCAAGAGATAACCATGGGTCACAAGATGACATTAAGTTAGTAGGTTATGCATGAAAACCAATCACATTTTAGGGGTCACACCAATGGCTCTAGAGTGAAGCCAAATGATGTTAGGGCCGTGTAATGTGAGATTTAAGGAATAAAAGGCTTAAAGGCAAGAGTAGTTCATAGTTGAAAAAAGATCGAGAAGTGGAAAAGCTAAGGGATACCACTCCACATGAAGCAAATCCATGGAAAGCTCTGGGCAAATTTTCTTTAAGGGGGAGAAATCGTAAGACCTAAAGTCCTAGGAGTTAGTTCAAAATTTTAAACTACAACATCATACTATGTCAATGTGTACTAGGGCCAATATATAAATATTTAGGACAAACTAATGCCAAGAGCATGTCGAGAATGGGATAAATGAGTTAATGATTAAATTTCAAGGCAATCAAAACTAGAATTATAGGTGCGATCAACTGAAACTTGCTAGATGTCCATAAATATAAGGGATGATATAAATAGTAAACTAGTAAGCGATGGTTGCACGATATAAAGGATATGGTCCTAGGAAAATAGAGGATGTTTATATATAGATAGAGTGAGGCTCCATAGGCTTACTCAAAGGAGAGGATAGTATATATGTGGTGAGGATCATTCATGACACACAATCACGAGATGATGCATATGTTTTATATTTAATATTTTTTTCCATAGAATATCGGAAGCTTCATTCCTATTTCGTATAAAACCATGCACATTGATTGTTTTATTTGGATTCATGAAATTTAAGATAATTTATTCTATATAGTCAAAGGAATTCATAATATTCCTAATGCCTTTAAGGCATACCACAAGTGTATGGGTAAAAAATAAGCAAAATAAGGTAAGCAAGAGTATCGTATCCACAAGGAGGAGTCTCAAGTACCAAAATTGTGCAATATCCTATATTATCTAGGTAATCAAAATAACAAGATGAATTGAGACAGAATAAATCTGGATGCGATTAAATGACAAAAAATTATAGGATTAGGTTTTATCAATTGAGTTATGTTATGAAATTGGTGTTAGTTTTTAATATTTTCTAAGTTGCAAAGACTAGATTTCATAATAAATGCATTATCCTTTTTCAAGGTATAACATCTATATTTATACTAATCCTATGTCTACTTTTGCGATCACAGAAATTAATATAAATTCATTATGCTTTTTGGAACCTAAAACAACGTCACAAAGGTATGCATCTATGTCTAGAATACACTGCTTGTGTTCAATAAACTAACATTGAACTTCTACTTTTGCTTCATCAGTCAATATCTTAAACAAGCAATTCATGGCCAATAAATTGCAAGCATTAAAAATGAATTTATTAAATTGCAATAAGATAATAACATTCAACAACTAGTTTCAACTCATAACATAAACATCAATGACTACATCCCAAATCCTAAAATAGAAATTTTGCTACTCATGGTTAGTAAACCACACAAGAAACTATTCAAGGAACACATTTTGAAATAAAATAAGACACTTGAGTTCAGAAGACAATAAAGAAAAACTCTTCAATGGCTAGAAGATGATGGACTCCTGCTTATTTCAAATTTGTCACCCATTTCTCCTCAATACTAGTCATGAATTTCTTCCTTCTCCCTCTTAGCTTTAGCAACTATTTTCCATTTTAGAGAGTGACCAAGATGTTAGGAATATGATGCCAAGGAAAACAAGTTTATTCCTAAATCATGTAATAGTTGACATGTTGCAAATACATTTTATAATTAAAAAAAGAGTTCATTTATGTAAGCTTTACATTCTGGCTATTAAGGTATCAAGATTCTAAATGAATGAAGATATATTTACATAAGGGTTATGCAAAGGGTTCATAAACACTCAATTTGCAATTGGACAACCAATATTAAATATTGGCTTCTCATAATTTTATATTTTTCAAGAGGGTAACCATGAATCTATGATGAAATGATTTCATGGTTAATGAGTTAGAGTTGTTTTAATGAGATTAAGATAATTCTAAATTCATTAGAGCCTAATATCCCTATGTCCAAACAGATTACCCATCTAGCATTGCAGAATTCAATATATTTAAGTTAGGAGAACATTTTTTATAAGTTTATATGATGATATCTAGTGTTTTAAGGATTATCTTAATTAAGATGAAAGTTGTCTTAATTTAGACAAAACTTGTCTTATGACAAGAGTTATCTTAAGTGAATAAAATGTATGCTTAAAAGAGACAAAATTTGTCTCATTTTTGGACAACATTTGGTATGTCTGAAAAGAGAAAATAGTTGTCTCACTTTTGGACAACATTTCTTTATAACAAAATTTTTCTTAAGTGTGCTTGATAGTATAAGAATTACTTGCCTGATTAAGCCAAAGGTTGTCTTAAAACGACAAGACGAATTATTACATTACTTGTCTTAATTAAGACAAGGGTTGTCTTAATTAGACAAAGGTATTTTAAGACAAGAGATGTCTTAATTAAGACAAGTGTTGTCTAAATACGACAACAATTGTATTGGTTGAAAATTTGAAATTCAAATTTTCATTCTGAATTTTAAACTTTAAATTTTGAATTTTGAGATTGAAAATTTGAAACAAGTCAACCTCCTAGAATCCTATGGAGATAACAGCTAACCCCCTTTGGAGTTTAAGTTTGACTTAATCAATTTAAATTATACTAAGAAGCTAAAATCAAAGCATGATTGATGAGAATTGTAAAGGGTTATGATTCCCAAGGAGTCTTACATGCATGAGAAGACTAGGTAGTGAAGGAGGTAGATAAAGTATAAAATTCTATTATTAGAATTTTAACTCAAGCACACTTGTAAACACCTATTTTTGTCCTGTATTTTCATCACTTTACCTTTGTTTCAGTCAAATTTATTATAGTCTAGTTCATTTCAGTTGAGTTTTTTTTTTTAACCAAAAAAAGTATAACTTTCTTAGCAAAACCCAATTTTCATCCCAACTCCCTCACTTTTTAGCCCAGCCCATTATTAATTGTCCAAACCCATCAATTCGGATCCAACCTGGCCCACCATGTTCCAACACAACAAAAAAACCCCTCTGTAATATCAAATCCCTCTTCTCCCGTAACTCTTACTGTAAACTCTTCTCCTAGCAACCTAACTCCTCTGCTATAGCCAGTCTTCCGTATTTCTCAATCCCTTTTTTCTTCTACAAATATATCTCTTTCATTTACCCTCTGCACAGCTTTACTTCCATCCCTTACTCTCTGCAGAATCCCTATCTTGACACAAACGTGATTCTCTTCTGCCATACCAAATCCTTCGGCCATTACCCACTCTCCCGCAGCTCTCTCTGTAAATTCCTCTTCCACCAGTTCTCTCTACAATACCCATTCCCATAACCTATTCTTAGTGTTCGTCCCTGAAACCCATATGCAAACCAGTCCAACCACCGTCTGATTTCAATAACTTCGTTCCATCTTCATGCCATCTCCATCACAGAACATCAAAAGTGTCCATAAAGGGGGAGGGCAAAATATATCGACGGATCAGAGAGAGTAGACCGAGAGGAGAACATTTTTGAGGAGGGCTTGATTACAGGAAATTCAGGCTTACCAATCCAACATTTTTGAGAGGAGAAATTTTTATCGAGTTCGGGCTTATCAAAAGAAGAAAGATTCTTCAAAGGCAATTTAGAATTGGGAAGAGTCATTCATCTATTTTACACTGAGGAAACGTTTGTTTTTGGTTTGGGACCATCATTTGTCAAGGAGGTAATTCAATGCCTTTCTTCTATTCATTTTTTATTAGGAAAGATATGGGGATAGGCTCTAAGATTTATGGATTCTGACTAGTTTATGGTTAAGTTCTGATATTATCTTGACTCCTTCTGGAATTGTGCTTGAATGCTATGTTAAAAGAGATTGAATCTGGATGAGTGTCATATGAATTGATAGTTTTATATCTCCAGTCCTAAACATGCTACGATTTACTTAATTTTAAAATGCCACACTAATTGGTTTCCATCTCTAGAGTTGATTGTGGAATTCTATTAACGTGCTCCATTGACCAACATATCACATTTGGTTTAAGGTATTCACTCTATCCTATGGATGATTCGTTCAAGTATTCTGGTGGATGATTTAAAATTAGGTTTATCTCTGATTTAACTTAGTTCTGGCTTAAACTATGTTTCAATCTATGGATTAAGTGACTTAAAAGATGATTCAGCCCAAATACCTCTTGATTATAAAGGTACCAATATGTGCTTTTGAAATAATGATATTTTTTCTTGTTCAAAATTGCTATGTATAAGGGTAATCTCTTCATCCTACACATATTGCTTGATGTTTTGGATTGGTAATGCATTGGGATATTGGCATGTTCTTGGGGTCCAGAGAATATAGATAAAATAGAGTATTTTAGGTTTGGGGTTGTAATTCATCTCTGTTTGTAATTCATCTCTGTTTTGGGATATTGAAATGCATTTTGAAGCTAGGAATATAATTCGATTATCATGTTTCAAGTTGGTTCTAATGTGCATTTTACGGAATTGTATTTCCTAAATTATCATGGTTTCAAGAAAGTTTTAATGTGCATTTTAAATTTGTGATATCAATTTTGCCTCAATGCCTCCAAAGTGATCATGAGTTGCATTTTAAATTAATAGCATCCGAGTTTGCTTTCATTGCTCTAATAATGCCTATGTTTTGCGTGGTTTTGAATTTGTTTTTGAGAGGATGGTCCAAGACTGGATGATCTGAAGTAGGTATAGGGTTTCATCCTTTTGTTCAAATTCAATTTGGATCTTTGGCTCTTAAACTCACCTGAAACTAAAACAGAACTATGTTTTGATCTTAAAATTGGTTGGTCCTGATTCAACACTAATTTATGGATTTCAAATGGGCTATTTCAAAGTGTTTTATTCTTACTGACTAGAAGCATACTGTAAGCATATTGTGAATATGGTTCCAGTATCTCAAATTCGGTTCTAATTCAAACCTACTATGAATATGGCATTTCAAGTTATTGATAAGGAATGCTTCTGTTTCTGATTCAATAAAAGACTAATTGTTTTTAAACTCTTAAAGTAGGTCTAATCATGCTTTAAGTTATCATCTATATGCTTAAAACATCCTAAGTTCCTTGGGCTTATCCCCATATCCTTCTTGTCTCTACTTTTGCCTACTTATGTATTACTTGTTTTTTTTTCTTTTATTTTTATCATTATACATTTTTTATTTTTTTATTTATTTCCCCTGACTTTGAGCTCACTTGTGTTTGCACGCTTGCTTATTATTTGTGAACGATTTCACTCTTAGGCTTAAGCATTATGTTTTATTGTGGGAAATTATTACATTGGCTCTAATTCTTTTTTTTTTTCCTTTTTTTTGTATTTTGGGGTTTACAAGGTAGAAATTTTTTTATTTAAAATCTTTTATTCTCAGTCTTTATTTGTAATATAGCATTTCACTTTGTTCTGATTCTTCTATTACATATAG
>JASKGM010006332.1:0-11179 GCA_034509205.1 Ceratonia siliqua
TGAGCCAAATTTCAACCACAAATTCCCAATATTAAAACGAAATTAGGATCCAAACCTTGAAATGCTAGCAGACAAAGGTAAAACCCATCAGACAACTCGAAGACAACTCCCAGAACCCCTTAACCAGAAATCCCTTCCTGCACCAACCCTCCAATCGTCGTTGAGTCCTGCGCGCCAAGGAAATAGATTTCCCGATTTCTATTTTTTCTTCACTCCCCTGATTTGTGCCTTAGTGACTTGCGGTTCTCTCCTCCTTGAACGTTCTCTCCTTCAAAACCGTACCCAGAGAAAAAAACCTATCCTCGTCTCCTCTGTCTGAACTCTTTTATCTCTAGCTGTTGCGTGTGCCGAGCTGGTGGCCGAGAAATGAAGCTTGCAGGGAGTGGGTGAAGGACAGAGGGATGGGGTTTTCAGAGAGTGTTGAGGGGACCTCTCGATATCGGTTGAGGGAGAGAAAAATTGGGGAAGGCGTATGCAGAGGTTGCATGAGGTGAAGAGTTTCAGAGAGTGGGTGAAATAGAGAGGTTGCGAGGGTATCGCGGACGGGATGATGAGCAGAAGCGAGGGGACGGGACGGTGAAGTTTGTAGGGAGTGAAGGCGAACTGACTGAGTAGGGGGAGTAGGTTTCGTGGTTCCCGGGGGAAGAGGATTGGGGAAATTGAAATTAGGGATCCGGTGGGGTAATGGGTCAGGACAGGCGGGTTGGGGTGTTGGGTCCGGGCTGATGGGCTGGATATCCGGTTAGAGCTGGGTCTGGGCTGATGGGCCCAATTGGTAGTGAAGGTAATCAGTTTTTTGATTCAGTGGGCTGCCAAAAATGGCCTTTGGGCCATTTATTTTTGTTGTTTGGTTTTCCTTTTTTTTCTTACTTGTTTGTTTGTTACTTTTTTTCTTTTTTTTTATATTGTTATTAATTACTAATTATTGTGTTTTTATTTTTTTATTTATTTTTATTATTCTTTTTTTTAATAAACAATTAGTGAAATAGTGGGACAAAAATGGGTGTTTACAGATGCTTATGATCATTCCAATATTGCAAAATATCTAAATCTTTAAAAAATTAAAGTGGCAACTGATAAGGATCGGGTAAGTCACTAAGAGTCTAAGACTAAATGGACTAAGAAAGTAAAAAAAAAAAAAAAATGAAATAGGAAGAGGAAGAGGAAAAAGAAGAGGGCTATGCTAACCGTTTCTTAACAGATTGAACCTTAAGTGAGCCGAACTGAAAATGCCTCTCATTTTTTATGGCCTATTTTTTTTTAACTCAAAACCTATTCTAACCTTTATAGCTAGCTCATCGGACCCTAGTTAACACTCATAATTTAAAATAAGTCATTTGGATTTTTGTTCTAGCCTAACATTTGCGTGAATTAATTTTTCCATGTCATGTTTTATTTTCTTCATTTTGTTTCTTGGTTATTTTTATTGTCTTCTATTTTGTGCGTACAATGACCAGTAGCATGGGAAGGCATTTTAATCTTTTTTGTTTCTCTCTAAAGTTTCCATGGGTTTTCCATTGGATACAGTGAGATCTTCTTCCCTATCCTCTTCTTTCCCACACTTTCCCTTCTGAGTTTCATCTGAACTCTTTCATTTTGAGTTTTTCAGATTTCTTTAAAATCGAGGTCGTTTGGTCTGAATCTCACTTCTCAAGTATCCAAAATATTACCCCTTTAAGTGCTTCTCATTCGGAAACTCCTTCCAGTCAAGTTCAGAAACCTGGTGAACGTCGTCGGAGACAAAGATAGGCCGAAATTGTACGAGTTTGAGGGAGAATGAAATCAGATGCTCGAGGAACTACAAGCATATTTCCCACCGGGCTTGTGTGGAGATTGAGTTTGTCTTCATTAGATGGCATCTCATGGGGCCAGTGGCCACTATACGCAGAAATAAAGACAAACAAAAAATACGAAGAACAAAATGAGAGAATAAAAAATTACATGGAAAAATTAATACACCTGGCAAATGTTAGGGTGGAACAAAAATCCAAATGGCTTATTTTAAATGAAATTTTCTTATAGATTTAGCTAGTTTATGAACACCTTTACCATTTTTGAAAGCAGTAGCTCTGCATCTAGCCCGATTCAACCTGGACCACCTAAGAGAGTGAACCAAACAGTCCAATTTACTGGCTAAACCAAATAATTTTGTTGACTTTGATTGTTTTAGATTCTAAACAGTTATTGAAGCAGACTGAATCAGTGACAATTGTTATATTTAATTTATTTACTCGCGCGGCTAGTTGGCTACCTGTAAGCGTAGGACTTGGTTACGCAGTCACTTTTTTTGTTTCTCACACCAGCATTATTATTCCATTTGGCTACTCATGAAACACTAACAATTCTTTGATTTATCGTTAAGATCCCATTTGGTACTTAGAATTGAGGTTTAGAATTAGAATTAGGTCTAATAATTCTAAATTTTCTGTTTGGTTTGTCTTTTAGAATTGCTATGCTAATTTCATGTACCAATTCCATGGAATTTAAAAATCACTAACTTTAGCCTTTCTCAATTCTTGACCTGGACATTAAAAATTAAATTCTAAGAGCTCAAAATTAAGAATACTAACGTTATCTCTTGGTTTATTCTTATAAGTTCTCCATCTTACTAAGATTCATTGACTATCTGACTCTAACAATTTTTCCTGAAACTTAATAGATTAAAATATAGTATATATGTAATTAATATTTTCAAGTTAAGTATTTTTCAATTATATAAAATTATGTAAGAAATTCAAAAAATAACAAAAAAATTACACTATTCTTTCGCTTTAGCTAATTCAGATTATTTGAATATTTAAAGTTGTCACAAAAAATCTTTTTTGAGTTTCTAGTAAAAAGAGATTTTATAAAGGAAAAAGCTTTCAATGGTACCCAATTTTCTTTCTCTTTTTTAATTAGTTTTCTTAATTTTTTTTACATTGAAGTGCATTTTTTGGTACTCCCATTAAAAAATTATACTAGCTTCTTCATTGATATGGATACTCTATCAAATATTTCCGATGAGGTATTCTAGTACTATGAAAATATTTTTTTTTATTTTCATAAAATTTTCTTATTATGAAAATTAAATATAAAATTAATAATATTAAAGTGTTTTTCATTTCTCAATTTTCAAATTAATCGCTGAAATTTTCAGTGTTCTAAACATTTTTGGTTCCTAAAAATTTGGTGTAATGTAAATTAAATTAAAATAAGAAAGAAGAAGGATATATATTTTATACAAAAAATACCTTATAAATTTAAATAATTAATTAATTTTTTGTTAAAGAATAAATTCTATTTTTTAATTCAAATTTGTATAATCTAAATTATAGAATTTGAATTAATTTCAAAATCCCAATTTCATGTCCTAATTCTATTTAAAATTAAACCAATTCTAATTTTAATAGCATTGGAATTAAAATTCTAATTCTAATTCCAAGATACAAACGAAGCCTAAATCGTAATTCAAATAAAAAAATTATTTAAGAAATTGATTGAAATTATTTTTATCAAAATATATTATCATTTTTTATGTTAAAACAAATCATATTATATAAAATTTTTATTCTTTTCATGTACTTAAAATTAATCATAAATTGTAATAATTTAATTTTTAGTTAATATAACTTTTAATCCTTGAAGTTTCACTCAATTATTTTAAATTTGATCCATATACTTTAATTTTTTTTAATTTTGTCCTTGACTCCTTATACTTTGATTTCTTTCAATTTGATCTTTATTTTTTTTAATTTAGTTTCTATATTTTAATTTTTTAATTTTGATCTTTACATTTTTAATTATTTCTAATTTGGTCCCTATCGTTTATGATTGAGTTAAGGCAGTTGACATTAATGCACAAAAAATGATCTCCGTGACATTTCTAGGTACTTTTTTTTTTTCCATGTCACAGACACCCCATAAGCACAACCAACAAAATGACGTGGTTATTCCTGGTGAGCACTCAGAATTCATTCCGATTGCCTCAAAACCTTCTAGTACCTATGAAGTTTAACCTAAGCCAGAAACACGAACACAAGGGAGGTCAAGAGGGAAATAAGGGAGTGAACCCACCATTTCTTGCAAGCGTGGTCTTCGAAATTCACTAAAGATTAGGGGCAGATTCAAGGGGGGTAAGCAGGGGCTTGGCCCCCCCTCCCCCTCCTCCTTCACTATATATATATATATATACATATATGGTTATGTATGCAAAGAGCAGGAACATATCCACACGGTTATGTATGCAAGGAGCAGGAACATATCCACACGGTTGGTCCCCCTCCAATCTTGTATTCAGGATGCTATATATGATATAATTACTTTGTAATATTATTTTTTTCAATCCAAAAATATAGTAAGTGAAGTCTTTATGGCACTAATGTAACTAATTTCAAAGTAACTAGTTTTTGTTTTCTAAAGTTTCTTTTTGTATTTCAAAGAAATTGGGCTAAGTCTCATAATTTTTGGCTTTTCTTGTTTATCAAAATCTCATGCTGCTATATCATTTTTTATTCTATTTTCCTTTAATAAACTTTTAATGATTCATCAAACTTTTAATTATTATCACTAAATAATTTTTTATTTAATTTGTTGGCCATCTTTTTTTGCTTATAGTCCTATTAAATTTTTTGACTCTCTCTCTCATACAATTCGGCCCCCCCTTTGAATAATTTCTAGATTCGTCCTTACTGAAGATGTGAACAACAGAGTTAAAAAAAACCCACCAAAAATGAAGAAGAAAGAACAGAGTTGGAAGAGTTCTCGTCAGATAAAGTCCATTTTGGTCTCTTTCTGAGCAAGACGACAACCAAAAATGTCTTCTTATCTTTGCCATAGCTTGAGAAACAAGAGATAACCTAGGCTCTCCATGTTGGAACTTGGAATTGACAAAGTCAGCCCTCTAGCCCACATGTTGTTGACTTTTATTACTTATTCTTTATTCTTACATGGCTTACAGCCATTGGCCCTTGTTGCTGTAGTGGTCCCAACTGTCACAACGTGATGAATGGAAAAATATGTACCGTCGTGGTCTTAAGGCGACAAAAAGAAAAATAAAAATAGAGATAAAAATGGAATACTTTTGAAAATGTTGGGGTCAAATTCGAATTTTGAAAAGTATCAAGGTCCAATTTGAATTTTAAAAGTATTGGGATCCAAATTTGAATACCCAAAAATTGACTTAAACCATTAGGCCTTTTTTGAAATTTAATTGGCCTTTTAGAATCTCATTTAGAGTAAACTAATTGGACCCTTCCTTAAAATATTTGTTTGAGCTCTTTAGAATAAACCTTTTGAAACCCCCCCTTTTTATTTTAATCCAAATGGGCCCTTGAAACCCATGTTTAAGCTTTAACATTTGCGGATGGGCCTTTGAAATGCAATTTTTGCACCTGGGCCTTTGGAACCCCATTGCCATGGTTGCCTTATGAGATATCCTTGAAGGTTTAGAATCTTAATTCTTAATTCAATCCCGGACTCCCTAAGAATCTGACTAGGTGACCAATACATCCCCTAAAGGTGAACTAACTTATAAAATGAAAAATTAGTAAAAACCCAGGAAAAGATTTGTGTCGTGCCTTTAAGAGGAATGAGAATGCGAATATGAATAAAATGACACCATGTACATAAATAAATAAAAATAATAATAAAACTTATATGGTCCAATAAATAATATGGGTGCACAATGATATAATTTACAGTGAGGGGTATAAAGGAATGCTTCACACTTTCAGAAAACCCCAAAAATAAATTATGTGCAATCTCATAGCATTGGACCCACAAATAAATTTATATTCTAGGAAGAAAAATATTTCATCCAACAACAATAACCCAATTTAGGATGCAGAGATATCACCATCAATAAACAGCCAAAAATTTGGCGCTAGAGGAAAAAAACAATTAACACCTTAGTAGTGCAAGTTCAGAATATGAACTCAATTATAGGTTAAAACCCAACCAAGTTAGCAAACCCTTGAAACAAGATCATATTTTTTAGAACCTCAGTTCGTCCAAATCAGGATTCACCTTTGACCAGCTCACAACCATCAAGCTAGAACCATTACCAAACAGACTACATCATCAAACTGTTACACAACTGATTTTAAACCAATGCACAAGATGAACATTAATCAAGATGTTGAATCAGAATTTGTCTTTAAAGCTAACAGATTAGGGAAAACCACTCTGAACTAGACATGTAACTAACAGGAAATTATCCTAAACCTCCAACCCATTGAACAGCTGCTGAACAATTTAAAACATTCATAGCAATGGAGTCAGAAGCAATTCATGCAATTGACATTTCAAAAACAAAACAAATGAACTACCATTAAACGATATAAAGCATTCATGGCCAGGGAATTAGAAATAAACTCATATAATCAGTCCTTCAAAATCCAGAACATCAACCCACTGAAATTGAAAATAAATTCAATGAATCCCAAGCATACAGAACCAATATTCGAGATTAAACCTGAATACTAGTCAAGAAGGAAAACTCTCTACCACAAGGTTTTTTCGTTATTTAGAGCCCTTTGGAAATTGCTCTTTTGCAGTGGATCCCCCTAGTTTATGCTTTGCCACCTCCTCGAAGGTTGCCCCTGATTTTTAGTTCGTTGATTCTCGGTTACCTCTTTTTCGGTTTTGTCTTCTATCCTCCTTCAAAAACCCTTGGGAAATTACCTCCAAATTGCTCCCAGAAATTAACTCCTCTCACTTTCGCCCCCTCTTCCTTTCTTATGAAATTCACTCCCCCTTTTATAACCTGAAGGGGAGACATTATTTTCGTGCTTCAGCTGAGAATCCCGCGAGCAGAGGAAGGCTTGTCGTACCTGAGGGGTTGATCAGAGGGGACCAACATATCTGCAGGCGTGCCATCGTAAAGCAAAGCAGAGCAGAGGAAGGCTAGATCATCTGATTTTTGGTGGGCCGAGGTGAAGGTGTGCAGAGGAGGAAAGGGTATGCTTGCGGGAGTTAGAGAAGCAGAGAGGCCAATTGGGAAATTAGGGTTTCAGAGGAGAACCGGGTCAAGTTGGATCCGAGTATGGGCCGTGGATATGGGGCTAGACCTTTTTTACTCAATTGAGTTGGAAATGGGTTCCGGTTTTTGGTGTTGGGCTATTTTTTTGAGTGGGATGCCAAAAAAGGATACCATTTGCACATTTTTTTTGTTTTAATTAATAAAACTTTTTAATCATTTTATTTTACTTTCTTTTCTTTTCTTTTTTTATTTCCTTCTTTTCTTTTCTTTTTCACAATATTTTTTATTATATTATTTTTTCGTTATTATATTTTTTATTTTTGTGCCTAGACAAAGTCCAGTGTTTACACCAATTGTTTAAAGTTATTTTTTGTAGTTATAGAAATAGGCAAAACTTCCTTTTGTAATATCAGATTTATTATTCAATGAGAATTGAACATATTTCTCTCTTGTACCTGTGAACCCCTTGCCTTGTGTTTGAACTCATGTGTCTATATGCACGTATGGTTGCCAACCGTTCATCAGTTCCTTTCTCTTTCTGCCACGGAATTGGATCCGTTCCTTTTCTTCCTTTTATCGACACATTTGAACGACCATGATGAAGACACATGTTAGAAAATCGGTTTAAAAAAAAAACATTTTCCCTAAACCACGAGGCCGTCCTTTGCTTTGCATAATAGAGCTTCCAAATGAGTAACTGAAAAGGCCCGGTGGCGTCGATGTATGGATAGCAGGTTCCCATTAACATTGAACATCCGAGGTCTCTTTTTTCTCTTCTGCACCCTTATTTTTGAACCGACAGTATCAAAATTTCTTTCAAAGATAGAGTTCAAGGCAAACTCAGCTTCAACAGCTCCCATTACATCTAGCATGGTGTAGGCTTCCTTTGTTGCCTACTTCCACATCAGGCTTCCAAGTGGCTTGGTCTGTGCAGAGGTCAGAGACTTGGTGACAGTACAAGTTTGGTCCTTCATGAAAGACACCCCCTTTGAGATTATTCCAGAAAGGTCTCAGCTTTAGATAGAGCGACAAAGACCTAGCAAAAGCAAGAGGTTCTTTGCTTGTGGAAGAAGAAGAAGATGAAGATAGAGGAGTTCATTTTACATGGATGAAGTTTTTGGGAGAGGGAAAAATGAACAAAAAATTTTGAAAAAAGATTTTTTGACACGTGTCATTATTGTGACTGTCCAAACATTTGGACGATCACGATGCAGAGAAAAGAAAAAAAGGATCGGTCCCAAAAAGTACCAAATCCAAATCCTTTTGCCATACTGCCCCCTATGAAAGGTCAACGGTCTACTAGCTATTGCCATGCTTGAAGTAACTAGAGAGGATTTGTCTTTGCTACCCACTGGGCATTGTTTGAGAAGATTGCCAAATATTTATCAAACATTGTACAAGCCTTCAAAAGGTACTTTGTAAATAATATAGAATGTAGTCATATTCTTTCTACTTTTTCTAATACCCTGTAATGGGAGGGTGTAATCATGGCTTTTTCTCCACTTCCTTGTTTACATTTTGCTCTACTCTTAGCTTGCAAAACAGAGTGAAACAAAGTAATAAAATTTACACTCGAGATTTTAGACATCTTTCATTTCAACCATAGCTTTCAAATGCAACCAAAGAATTACACATAAATATAAGAAAAGTACTTAAATTAAACAGATTAAAGGAAGAAGATGATGAAATGGAAGTATGAATTTAAATTTGCTAAGAAATAAGACAAATATCATGAGAAGTTATAGACATTGAAGAGGACATTGTTAAGCTTGCATCGGGTGGGGTCCTGGGAAGTGAAATCAAAGCCATTGGGTTATCAGAACTGTCGTGATAATTAGTAAATGCCGGTGCTGGTGCGGGTGAGTTCATAGCAAGCTACGAACGAGGTAGTAGAGAGAGAGAGACAAATGGTGTGTAGGTGTAGCAAAGAAAGAAGATGAGTTGATGAGGTAGGCAGTGACATAGAAAAAAGTACAAGTAAGAATGTCACCACCCCATTTTTTTGTCACATCAGCATTAAATATTTTTTAAAATTTATTTTTAAAAGATGATTTTCTTTCTCAAATTTTGCATAAAAATTTCTGGTGATAAAATTAATTAATCTTTTACAAGAAATTTTTTTTATTTTATGGGTAATTGACATATAATACATTCCAGATTAGGCAGATTGGAATAAGGTAGATCTAAAGTCTAAACTAAAATATTTCTCATTCAAAAGAATTAATTTGTTCTCTATACATATAAAATCATTTGAAATAATATATAAAACATGAATAAGGTATGACTAAGAGTTATAATAACTTCTTATTATTACTCATACATAGTACAAAATTTTGAAATGTCATATTAAACTTTAAATTTAGCTACAAAATACAGTAAATGAAACTAAGAGATTGTCATTTTGACTATTTATGAAAATTTTCATATATATATATATAAGAGATTGTCAAAGAGAACTCAATGTCGCTTGCCTTTGTATATTTATACACCTTTGATATTTCTACTTTCTTGCTCTTTTCAACCATTTATTTTTTAGGTTTCTATTCAAGTTTAGGGAACAAAAATGACTTTTAATATATGCATAAACTCGTTTATGGATTTAGTGATATAATATTTCACTTGAATATTAACATTATGTTTTCAAAATAAGATAAACTTACTCTTTTTTTTTCTTTTGATATGGTTATTAAACTCCGATTATAATTTCAAAAACAGAGATAAAAGTTAGTACTAGTGCAGTATTGTATTCACATTATAGTTTCAGAAACATCAAAATAGTTAAAGGAAAATAAGAAAGGTAGGAATGCATTAAAAAGGGTAGGGTAATGTGTAGGATGTGATCTTGTCACTGGTGAACTTTACTGGACATAATGCTAATCTTAAATGAGGGGATGCACCAAGAAAAGTAGGGTAATCCGAAAGACAATGTCTCTTTCATAATAGAAGGTAAAAAACAAATAAAGAAAATGAGTATTTTAGTCGCATTAAAAAAACTAAACATTTGACTAAAGATAACGGTTAATTTTAACGTCAGTTTTAAATTTGAGTTTAGTTGTAACTTGTTTTTAATTTAAAGGGGAGGGTCGTATAATTAAAATATTTTTCAGGGGAGGATATAGGGTTAAATTCCCTCTTTGTATTCAACTGTATCATTTTCTCTGTTCTCTTTGTTGTTTCTTTAAATAGATGATGTCTCTTCCAATTAGCAAACCACCCTCGAAAACAGCCACTATTTGCCTTCAACCCTTGTTCCAAATTCTCCGCCTCTACTATGACAAATTTCACTTCTTCCAACCATTTCTCAATAGTATTATTGATTTTTTTGGTTCTATTAAGGGAATCTTCAACGAGTTTTTCCACACTTTCTTGTGTTGATGTTAGCTTCTCCTTTTCAGATTCAATATTTCTTGTAATTTTAGCTCTACAAAACAAATATCTTCCTTCGCTTATAGTTGGCTACACCAAATGCTCTGCAAGTTTAGCTACAGCTGATATTATAACCTCTACCATTTAAACCATGGCAATCTGACAAAAGAATCAATACATATTGCATGATTAAGAGAGATATTAAAGAATTGATGCATGTCACAACGTGACGGCCAGGAAAAGGCACCGTCATAACCATGAGGTGACAAAAGGGAAAAACATATAGAGATTAAAAATGGAGTCGCCACCAATTAATTATATGGCTAATTGGAATCCATAAAAAAAATCAAAAACTGGCCCTTGAAACCAGATGATTGGTTCGAGAGTCTAATTACGCGTAAGGAAGGTGTTAGACATCCTACAACATCCATCCCTAAGGATGGTTACCCTAAGTCGTTTGTGCTTTGTTTAATTTAATTTTAATTACCCCTTTGTTATTAATATGACAAAAAGATGAAAGATGAAATAATCGGACCTTTCTTACTAAGTAAGTGTCTACGTACCCTGAGAAGGATCAAGGTCCACGTAATTCGAGACAATGAAGTGATGATTAGGGAGGATATATGATTGCTTCCCTATGATAAGCTATAAACAATGTAGAGGCAATGAATCCTCTCCCAAAGTCCAGGGAATGACAATGTGGAGACACTTACTTCTCACCCATCATCAAAATACTAGGACAATGCAGAGACTAGGTCCTCACCCAGAGCCTAAAAATTGAACAATGTAGAGGCATTGGATCCTCACCCAAAGTCAAGGGAATGACAGTGTGGAGACACTGAGTCCTCACCC